>JAODXP020000010.1:18057092-18072092 GCA_027497455.2 Sardinella longiceps
GATTAAACAATCTACTGTGATGTCATATGCATGGTTTCAAAACACCCATATACACAGTACTTCCCATAAACCTATGTCAGTTCCCACTCATTCAACCAAGAAATAGCCTCTCTTTTAAAAGCCTTTCCCTTTATAGATATGTATGGCAGTGTGGTCCACATGACAATGAACATGAGACTGCACTGCAATCTCTGCATCCATGTGTGTGAATAAAAGATAAATATGGATGGAGTACAGCTCCAGTTCCAGCCTGGGCTTCAGCATAGCACAAGCCAAAAGCTGATCCACACTGCCCTCCTGCACCCTCTTTGGGTCCAAATTGTAGTGCTGTGGGGAGGAGATAAAAATAGATGAGTGAGATCATGTGAAAATGAGGGGGAGGGGGTGAAAGCCTGATGGGGCATGGGTGGCATCTTTGCCCACTGCTGCCGTTGCTGCTGTGGCTTTCACAGAGGCGCCAGGCGTTGCTCCCGAGTCACCCCTAAACCAACGGCCACACTCACAGGCACGTGCCTCACTGCACACTGCCGTCACATGGCCAGGCCGAGCAGAGCAGAGAGCCGAGAGGAGATGTGTGTGTCCCGTGTCGGAGGCAAGGAGCTGGAAACCCCTAAAATAGCGCTCCATCTTGCTGTGTGTACTCACAATATGGGACTTGTGTGAGTGTGTGTGCATGCATGTATGCATGCATGTGTGTGTGTGCTATCTCTATACTCACAAAGTGGGAGGTGTGTATGTGTGTAATGAGGGTGTGTATACTATACCTCTGAGAGTGTGCGTATATGTTTGTGTGTGTGTGTGTGTGTGCATGTTGCTGGGACACAGAGGGTGGAATCTGTGTTGTTGGCTACATAGCTATTCACACTAATCATTGTGAGTGCAATGCCCATATCACAGAGTTCACTCAAGGGGTGGTCTGAATGTTTTCAATGAAGACTGGACATAGGGCCAGAGAGATAATTGCACCCATATTTAAATCTCAACAAGAGTTTAGGTCTTTGGACGTTTTCATGGACAACTGTTGAGAGCTAAGTTTACAGACTGAAGTGAAACAGAACAAAATCGGAAGATTTTGACATGGGAAGAATTCTGCGTTCTGTTTAGCTATCTGAAAATGTGGGTTACTCCAAGCAATGTGTTTTTTTTTTTTTTTTTTTTTGCAGTGATTCAGAATGAAAAGATGTGTGATCCTGATCCATGCCAACAGCTCATTTATTTGATGTGTTGTTCTGAACTTCTAGACAGTGGTTCTCTTAGTAGATCACTGGTGTCCTAGCAAGCCAATGGTCGTAAAAGATTTCAAAAAATTATGTGAATTTATTCTGTGTTTCTCACTACATTATTTGAAGTCCAAGATGAATTGTTCCTGAAAACCTGACGAAGGGCTTTAATTTTAGAAAACATGTCTATCACTTTAAGTGCCTCTAAATACAACGCAAGCTGTATTTAAGGTTAAAGGGTACAACTGTGACTTAGGAAGGCCCAAGGCAAGTGTCCTGAAAAACATTTTTTGAACAGAGTATCCTCGGTCTGAAAAAGTTTGAGAAACACTGTTCTAGACAAAAATGTGTCTTTATCTTTAGTAAAATTACACAATGGCTGTTCTATTGTTTTCATAGCAGCAACTTCAGTCGTAAATTAAATATTACTTATGGTTTACAACAATTCATCTCTCAGGACTTAACTAAGCAGCATATTAAAGTGCCATATGAGTAAACATCTCAAAACTTAAATGAGAGAACACACATTTTTGTCATCATGTTTGCCTCCGTACTCTGGAGTACTGTGCAGCGTATGATTCTCTCAGGGTCTGTGGTTCTTCATCAGGTCCCTCAGACTCATAAACATCGTCCTCTTCCTCATCTTCGTCCTCATCCTCATCCTCAATGTCCTCTTGTCGACGTAAAGTGCTCCTTCGAGGCTGTATGAATGAGTGGGAAATTGACAATTTTTTCTGTTATGCAGCTACAACAACTATTACAGAAAAAGGATAACACAGTGTTCATTTTTTGTTGTATTCATTATTATTAAAATGGATTGCAGCATAATTGGCTTGATTTCTCAGTCTCGAGCATTAGGCATGGTGATGTGGGGCAAAAGCTCAAAAGTGTTCTAGCTAAGGTTAAAGTGTTTTCTTAGATGGCATCACTTCTATGTTTGACCTTCAACCAACACTGCAATCAGATAGCCAAGATTGACAGTTTTAATATACTGTAGAAGATGCTATACACCTAGCTTAATTTGATGGTTGTGTTTACTGTATTCCACCTGAGCTTGGCTAGGCTAAGTGCAAATCTTGACAAGGGAATACTGCATCTCTGTTACATACTCTTTTCCTTGACTTGTGCTTGGTTTGCTTTCTCTAGAGTCTCTCATTCTTCTTGATCTACTTTTCTTTTGGAACTCACTTTGGAACACACATACACACTCTCTCTCTCCCTCTCTCTCTCTCGTTGCCTCATTTGTTTCTCTATTCATCTATTTTCCTTCCATCACCTGTCTTTTCATTTCCTTCTCCATGGTCTGGCGCCAGCTCCTTCAGTAAACACATCCGGCCACACTCACTCTGCCTGTGAGTTCTCACCGTCTGACGGAATATTCCCCTCTCTTTCTTTCTTTCTCTCTCTGCACTTTCTTTTAATTTCCTCCATCACTCGTTCCCTTCAACTGCTGCACTCCAGATGCTACAGGCTCTCTTTGTTTCCCCTCATCTTTCACATGAATGTTGGATCCATCCTTAACATTTCTGTCACTCTTTGTAAATTTCTACGTTTTTGTTGTTTTGTTTTCTGAAGGGGTCCTGATTTTACATCAACACTTCAACAAATGTCACATGCTCAAATCTTTACATCATAGATATCATCAGCTAGACCAATTTCATGGATTAGAGTCAGGGACGTTTTTATAAATACAACTAATGAGGGGAGAGACAGCATGTGTATCACACAGAAGAAAACACTAGGAAACCGATGTATCATGTTTAGGTTTGGATTATTTTGAAATCAGAGACATTCAGGCACTCACTCGTGTGAAGTAGTCAGTTGTCTGCCTGAGTGAGGGAGAGGTTGGGTTGGAGTATGGTGGGATTGAAGAAGAGGAGCGGATAGTCTGGAGTGTCTGATTGTCCACGGGTATATCCGCCACCTGGATCCTCCTCCTGAACAACTGAAGAATAAAGGACACAAATTTAAACACAACTTAATAATTGTTGTAAGACACTGTATCACTATATGGCAGTCAGTATGAAAGTGAGTAATCTCTCTAAAAATTAAAAAGTTTGTGAGTAATTTGGTGAAAATGAGGCAAATGTGTGCCTACCTCAAGGTCTTTGTCAATATCCATCGTCTCAAGATTCTGAAAGGTATGGGTGTAGACCTCCAGGGCTTTAGCATGGAAGAGCATCTCAACCATAACGAACTCTGAGAAGACCCTCTGCAGTGGTCAAAGAAATGGCATAACCCACCATTAAAGCACTATAGGAAAGCATACAGCATTATAGACTATATCTGAAAGTGAAATCGCTCAATCCAGAAACCACTCAGCAGCACTCATGGTCTGCACTCATAACAACACTGGTGACTTCACAGCAATAAACTCCTGCCTGGATATATACTGTAGGCTATGTGTGTGTGTGTGTGTATGTGTGTGTGTGTGTGTATTTTTTCTACCAAGCAATTTTCCAGAATTTTCTATGGGATAATAAAAGTATTTATCTACAGTATCTACCTTCACATCCTCTAGTTTCTGTCTCTGAAAGTCATTGATGGTCTCCTCCATCTGTCGGGTGCTTCTGTTGGCATTGTTGGTGGCTTTCTGCACATTCACCTCAGCCTGCAAATGCTCACATTTTATTTTCAGCCCAAATTGTGCACTAGAAAATGCTTAATTTATAATACATATAGATTTTTGCTTTTTTACTAGACTGGGTGAAACATTGACCAGAGAGTAATATTAGGAATGAATAGGGAAAATTAAAATTGTATAATGGATCAAATCTCTGCCCGGCCTGTCCTTCTGGACTAATTTCTTCTCCAAGGGAAATGAACCACCACAGAGTCAGCCTTAATGGAATACCTGAGACTGGGGTGATATGTCAAGGTAATGAAGCATGGAGCAGTGATTTATGACAGACTTGCAGCAGGTGACAAGGGTAATCATGACACTCAACTTCTCCCATGTCAATTTCTCTGCCATTTACTGTAATAGCATGTTTTCCAAAGATATAACATGTAGAACCTTTTTTTTCATTATTACTAATGAAATTAATTATTATTTCATGTTTATGCATTACTGATGTTCTTTTGAGCAAAAAAAGTAGGCCTATTCCTTCAACCAACACAACAGAGGACAAAATACTGTATACACCTATAACTCCTGTCCATCATTAAGGATACAATGCTCTGTCGGTCTGCTGGGTTTTTCAGTCTGATCTTCTCCAGTTTCTGAAGCTCTTTCATTTCTCTGTTGCGATCTGCAGTGAATCTCTTCAGATCTGCCTGCAGTATACCAGAGTATTAGGCTATATTTCAGATAGCATTGTATCATAACTGCATGAAAATTAGAGCACAGGCTGTAAAGTGGAAGTGATAAGAAGAGGTAGTCTAGGTGATGTGTTCTTACTCGCTTGCCTTTCACTATATTTCCATATGCTTTCAGTGGGGTGACCACTCTAGCTTCTAGTCTCTCGACCTGTAAAGAACACCATTATCATGAAATTCAAAAGTTGTTTTAGGTTACCAAGACATCTACAGTAAAATGTTGAGATGAGCACATATTCCAAATGTTTGGACTAATTACTTCCGCTTGCCGGTAGTCTTGGACCATTGCCATGTCCTCTGCTAGATTCTTGATGCATGTCCGAAGTTCGGGATCCTCAGTATTTGAAAATTCATTTAACTGCCTTACAAATATGTCAGCTTTATCCCGCAGTTTGGCTGTCTTTCGCGTATATGAGGCGAGAGTAACGCAAAATTGACCAAGATACTTTTCTGCGTCATTCAGCAATGATTCTATGGCTTTTACCTGAGTATCTCTGAAAGCACAACAGTCAGCATTAGTGACACCAACTAGTACACAAGCTCTTTTATTTAGACTTTTAACGTTTAGTTACCAAACTAACTGAAACAGGCGCAAGACTTACCGAGAGAATAGCGAATTCATGATGATGGCAGTCGATTTTGCTCACTGTTTGACAGTCCACCTGCTGCAGGTAGCCAAGAGTAACTATGGAAACAACAACAGATACCCGGCGATGATCCTCACAAATTGTCGTAGTTGACCACGCGGTGGCAGAAGAATCCAAGAAACGCGCAGGAACTGGCAAGCTGGGCAAGGTCATAATGGTAAGCCTACTTTCATGCTGTTTCTTGTCTTTTTTTCACTTTTTCCTGAAATGCACATGAATTTAGGCATTGCACTTTCCATCTGTCTTTACTTTCGTAAACATTTTTGCAGGAACGGAGGTACGTCTCCAGCTTTGCCAGCTTTCACTTTGCCTATCCTTTAAGCTAAACACTTGAATGTAGCCTAGTAGCTTTTTGGAATGCATTTAAGGTATGCGGTCGAACTAAGACTTCTAAGTGATCTTGAACCATAATGATATATGTTTTAGAAGTAATTTTATCCCATAAAATAGGTCTACCCCTGTGCTGCATTCCTTATGGATATTCAAGTGAGAAGTGTGTGTGTGTGTGTGTGTGTGTGTGTGTGTGTGTGTGTGTGTGTGTGTGTGTGTAAAAGACAAGGCAAGTTGTGAATTAGGCTTTGATGTTGTCTGCCAAGTTTCCCTGGTGGACAGCTGTTATGATAAACACTGCTGTCTAGTAGCAACAGATCCCTTCCCTAGGTGCAGCCCCACCCCTCCCCTCCCCTCCCGCTGCTCTCAGTACAGGGAAACAAAAACACTGGCCATGCCAACCCCTTCACCAGCACAGCCTGGCTGTCGCTCATCCTCACAGAGGACTGCAGGGCTATAAATGGGCAAGGAAGCACCCACATGTACACAACAGTAAATAGGCGTACACAGCTGCTCTCTCCCTCACACACACACACACACACACACACACACACACAACCGTATACTCACTATCATGCACCATTAAACAGAGAAGCACAACATGAAACACAACATGCACAAATCATGTTATCCAGTCATGCTATATTGTATAAATTTGTAATACCGGTATGTCCTATTTTAGCAGGGATGGACAGATATTGCAAATCTGTATGTTCTTGCGTTTACACAAATATCACAACAGCGGAGTGTGCACAGCACTGCAACTGCTACGAAAGCGGATATCCAAGAACAGAACAGATGAAAGAGCTATAAATGTGCATGAATACAAATACAAAAATTTCCTCATGCACAAACACACACACACACACACACACACACACACGCAGTTGCACAAGTATGAACTGTCATAGACATCTGCGCTGTAACTCTGAAAGCGGATGGCCCTTGAAATGCGAAGACAATGGTTCCCATGCGTGGTGCTAATTAGACGGGGAACCCCGGGCTGAAGCAGAGGGCCTTGGGGAGGAAGGAGCCGCAGTCAGCGTGCCTCTTAAATAGAGAATCAAAGGCCTGGGCAGGTACACTTCCCCTCTGCCTGCTGGGGCCACACACTGTGCTGGCTGGCTGGCGTGAATGAGGGACTCCAGCAAGGAAAGGAAGGAAGGGAGGACAGATGGATAAAGAGGAGGCAGAGGAGGTAGAGAGGTCAGGAATAGCGACCAGGAGAGAAACTGTAATGAAGGGGCCATGGCTGTCCAGAGATATCAAGTTCACTGAGAGATACAGGCAGATGAAGGATAACCCAGGTCAGGTAATGGTGGAGTGCTTTCTTTACCCCCTACACTCACTTGGTGAGGTCTTCCATCACAGTCTCCAAATCTACTCTCTCTCACGAGCTCCCTCTCTCTGTCTTACTCCCTTTCTCCCTTCCTCCCTCCGTCTTCTCTCTGTCTGTCTCTCTCACTCTCTCTCTCTCCTTCCATTTCTCTGATGTTACACAATCCTCTGTTTCATGCTAATGGTGAGGGAGAACATTTGCTCATGTCTGGCATGGAGCCCTGCGTGTAGTTTTTATTTTATTTTATTATTATTATTATTATTTCATTTTTTTATTTTAATTTTTCCCCCCCCTGATGGATCGCTCAGGCCTCTCAGTGTCAGTCCGCTTCCTGCTCGCCTCCACCGGACTGCGTGTGATGGAGGGGGTGCGTCATCACAAATGAGGAGAAATAGAAAAATGAGTTATGGCGGCAGTGGCCGCCGCCACAATAAAACACACCGTTTTCCCCCCACACGCACACACACACACACACACACACACACACATATGATCTGTTCCCAGGCAGCCAAAACCACAGCCCTCAAAAGAGAGGCAGAGACAGAGAAAGAGAGAGGGAGATGAAGAGAGAGAGAGAAAGCTCATGGACAGAAATGTTGAATGCACACAATCAGAGGTGATGACATCTTTCTTAGGTGGCGCCAGGCGATCGCTACGTTTGAGATATTACTTTCACACACACACACACCCTTCTCCAGTTATGCTATCATTCTCCACACACACACACACACACACACACACACACACACACACCCCTTTGCTCTTCCTCCATCTAATGATGGAGGTCTTGCATGACTGTCAGCGGTCCTCTCAGTTAGATGATCCAAAGCTCGCCTCTCTGTTCTGCCTCCGGGCCAAGACTGAAAAAGCTGATCCAAGAGCTTGGTTGGAGACATCCCTGAACTTCCTACACCCCACTCCCACTCCCACCCACCTCACCCCCATGCGATGACTCAAACACACCACACCAACTTAATCCCACACTTTTGAAAAGCAGACACAGCACGCTAGGCTGGACTTAAAGAGTGAAAGCCAGCCAGGCTAACAGTAGGAGGGATCAGAGGCTCTCTCACAGGCCCTGAGGCCATCTCTGCCTCCTCTTGCCCATATTCTCCGTCCTCATTTTCACTTGCCTTCCGCCCTCTGGGGTCGTTCCTCCCTCTGGTTCGTCCCTGGAGAGGGCCTTCGGACTTTTTGACTGTCTTTGATTAATGCCAGGCCATGTCCTTCTCAACCCAACGCCCTCCCAACCGCAGTGTTAGTGTTTTGATTAGCCTCTACTGGTGCTAATGCAGGCTAGGCTGTGAGGGGCGTGATTAAAGAGCCCATGGTGAGGAGGAGGATGGACTGGTATTATGTGATCTCAAGAGGTGTTAGTGGGCGAGTTTGGACCAGGGAGATGTAAGTTCACCCCCCCCCTCTCTCTCTCTCTCTCTCTCTCTCTCTCTCTTTCTGTCTGTCTGTGTCTGTCTTTCTGTTTATATGTCTGTCTCTTTTTTTCTCTCTCTCATTCTTCCTTTATTTTATTTTTTTTACCAGTGGTCAGCGGTGATGGGAAAGTTGTCATAAACGCCCACTTACATGTAGTTATTATCCTTCACCCTTCCACCCCTCCTTGTCCGAGGCCTCATTTACCAAGCAAGGACTTGACAACAACTTTTGTACTGCGTGCGTGTGAGTGGGGGACATGATTTATGAGAGAAAGTAAGCTAAGTGATAGTTATTTTCCTTTGACTAAAAATGTCCCTCAAGTTCTTAATGAAAACACTGGGTTGGAGGGTTGGTTAGTGATGGATTGGTCCTTCCTTGAGGTCCCTGAGACTGCTGGGTATATGGCTAGTGGGGTGGGGTGGGATGGGGATAGCCCAAAGTATGCAAACAACCCCCTCAATAATTTATGTGAGAAATAACATGACTATAAGACTGTTATGACCTGCAGACTGGAAAGAGTGCCTAGATAGTGTGTGTGTGTGTGTGTGTGTGTGTGTGTGTGCGCGTGTGCGTGTGTGGTTGGTGTTTGGGCATGGGAATAAAAGGCAGAAAACAGTGGCTGAATTGGTGCTGTTTCTGCATAAGAGCTTAGTTAGATCGATATCATCCAGGACTGCTTTTTATTACAAAATACGAGAAGGATTTATTGTTGTGTTTTAAAGCAGTGAAACACATCCTCCTATGTTCATCACATTGCTCTTGTGAATTAGTGAGCGAAGGTTTTGGAAGAGAGAAATGATTCCAGCTTGAAGCCAAGTGGATTGTAATAATCTTGATGAGTCCAAATGTATTGCTTACACTGGGAAATAGCTTTGTGTGTGTGTGTGTGGTTAAGAAAATTTATGGGAGAAAGTGTTTTGTGCGTCCAAAAGGAAGACACGATTCTCTCTCTCTCTCTCTCTCTCTCTCTCTCTCTCTCTCTGTGCATGTGTGTGTCAATCTGTCTGTCTAACATAGGTGATTGTGTGTGTGTGTGTGTGTGTGTGTGTGTGTGTGTGTATGTGTGTGTATTTGTGTGCTTGCGTGCATGCCTGCCAGCCTTGGGCAGCCAACATACCCTGTGGTCAATTGCACTGTGCCAAGGGCAACAGTCTTGTTGGTTTAGTGAAAGACAGCTTTTCACAGGTCACTGAAGCCTTACCTCTGTCTGCTCACATCCCGGAGACGAGACAGGCTTATGGAGGAATCTGGACCTTGCTTAAGGGCCCTCTTCTCCGGCTCCACATTGGTGGGCCTCACCACAGCTTCTCTCTCCCACACACACACACACACACACACACACACACACACACACACACCTCCACACACACTTCAGTCTATCCCTAGCTGCTAGCGTTCCGCTAATGGCATGCTATGCCGCTATTCCGCTAATGGTTTTTGTCGAAGCTTTCTTTGTCTACTGTGCCCGTCGTGCCAGATTTCTGTGAGTCTTTCATAACCGTTATTATATGTCCTTGTCTCTAGAACACAAAATATAGTAACTTGGTCACAATGCAGGCTGAGTCATCTTTTTTGTGATCATTAGAGATGCTTAGTAATGTGTGTCATCAAGCTTTTACTGTAAGTGTGACAGGCTATCCACAGAGATTTTTTTTCTTCCTTTGAATGCATGACCATCCCTTTCCAGCTCTCCTGCTGGTATCTATTTCAACTCTGAACTTGATGTGTTTGTGTGTGTGTGTGTGTGTGTGTGTGTTGATTTTTATGCTCTCTTGTGTTATGATTATGGGTGTGTATCTGTGTGTGTGCATGTGTGTAGCTTACGTTTATGTGTGTTTGTGTGTGTGTGTGTGTGTGTGTGTGTGTGTGTGTGTGTGTGTGTGTGTGTGTGTGTGCGCACCATGTAAATTCGAAGAGACAGGCAAAGAGAGTGAGAGAGTTGGAGGGAGGGAATCCTGCCTGCGTGATGTTTCCACTTCTGCCCGGATGAAAAGTTTCCCCCCGTCTTGGAGCCCCCCCGAGCTAAATAAACACTCCTAATTGGCTGTGGAGCCCCAGAAGTCTGAGGTTTCATTTACTTTTGTACAGTAGTGCTGAGAGAGAGAGAGAGAGAGAGAGAGAGAGAGAGAGAGAGAGAGAGTGTGTGTGTGTGTGTGTGTGTGAGAGAGGGAAAGTGTGGAGAGGAGAGGGGGCGGAGGGGAGGAGAGCAAAAGAAGCAAAAGACTTTGACATTTAAATGCCCATGAATGACTACAGTTTGGGGATCCACCTTGGAAAGTCATTGCATTGCAAAGCTGACCTCAGGTTTTGTAGCACTTTAAATTGTTTGCCTTTCATTGGTCAAAGTGCCCTCTGGTGGTATGCTTTTGTACTGCATGATGACAAGCCTATGGGACAATACATACATTACAGTACGCCTGCACGCACAACTGCAAGTCCCCAATGATAGCCATGCGATACAATCTGCAAAAAGCATCATGTAGGAGCCAATGATTCTATGGTGACTGATAATTTCCACATGTGCACACAAGTAAACTGTTGGGATCCGCTTGCAGCCAAGTTCCACTTTGACATGTGCATTGTGTCGCTCTATTCAGACTGACAAGATTCCATTAGACTCCTCGAGCAGTTTTCACTAAAGTTGCAGGGGAAAAAAATGAGCAGGGACTTCACAAAAGCCAGTGAACTGCATTTGATTGTCCAAGGCAGAATATATTCCATTAAATTCCACTACCCTGCAGAGACTATCATTCACTCATTGAAAAGGCCCACTGCCAATTTTTTTTTGACATGATTACTCTTCAATATGTTGATATGACACTGAATCTCTAAGCATTGTGAATTATTACTAAGCTCTACGAGTTCTCACATACTTTATAAAGATGTGCTTGGTCATTTGTCTAATAGAGATCCCTGTTTGGATCAAATGTGTTTATCGTCCCAGATTTCTTTCCCAGTGTGAATTTGCAAACTGCATTGTAGCAAGCTGTGCTCATATTATATGCTATCAAACTGTCTCGCACGGAGGTGAGACTGCAGTTTTTCACAAAATTGCATGTCTTGTATTGTATTACTAATAATGCAGTATTTTAGATAGTGTGTGTGCATATGTGTTTGTGTGTGTGTGTGTGTGTGTGTGTTTGTGTGTGTGTGTGTGTGTGTGTGTGTGTATGTACACAGAATTCCAATGGGAAAAGTATATGCATATGGGTGTGTCACATATGCTTGGTATGTGTGTGTGTGTTCACATATGTTTGAAAGTGTTGCATCTTTTTTGATGTGTATTCTTGTAGCTCTAAGCCAGCTAGCATGCTTTGAAAAAGGTGTTACTCCCTGTGTCATATCTCATCTGGGGACTGAGTGTGTGTGTGTGTGTGTGTGTGTGTGTGTGTGTGTGTGTGTGTGTGTGTGTGTGTGTGTGTGTGTGTCAGTAGGAGGGCAGTGTGCTGGTGTTCACAGGCGCTTCTCTGCTGTGCCTTGGGGGATAGGAGTGCAATGTGAGGAGCCTGTGGAAGGCATCCAGCTGTGCCGAGAGAGAGAGAGAGAGAGAGAGAGAGAGAGAGAGAGAGAGAGAGAGAGAGAGAGAAAGAAAGAGAGAGAGAGAGAGAAAGAGAAAGAAAGAGAGAGCGGAGGATCTCCAGCCACCAGCCGTAAAGGAGAAGAAGGAGCCCACTGGAGCCCAGCAGCACTTCACTCAGGACTGGAGCCGCCTGCTCAGGGGGGTATTCACCAGGAACCTGGCTCCAAGCCCAGAGAGAGAGAGAAGGGAGGAGAGAGAGGGGGGTTGGAGAGGGGTAGGGATTGTGAAAACGTTCATTCTGGAGGATTTCAGAAGGAAGGGATAGAGAGAAAGGGATAGAGAGAGAGAGATGGAGAATGAGTGAGTTAGTGTGTGTATGTGTGTGTGTGTGTGTGTGTGTGTGTGTGTGTGTGTGTGTGTGTGCCTGAGAAAGAGAGCAAGAGAGAGAGAGAGAGAGAGCGACAGAAAGAGTGAGGCCCAAGAGAGTCCGGCGAGACCTACTGCTGTTCATTTTTATCTCTGCACTTTATATGCTCAGGTTTTATGGGCTTACGCTGTTGCACAAGCCCTGGGCCAAGCAGCCCAAAGACAGGGAGGGAGAGGGAACAGAGTGTGTGTGTGTGTGTGTGTGTGTGTGTGTGTGTGTGTACTGTATGTGTGTGTTTGTATGTGTTTGTGTACTGTATATGTGTGTGTGTGTACATGTTTGTGTCTGTGTGAGAGAAAATTATATGTGTGTGTCTGTGTGTGTCTGTGTGTGTGTGTGTGGGTGTCTGTGTGTGTGTGTGTGTGTGAGTGAGCGAGTGAGTGAGTGTGTATACAGAGTGTGTGTACAAAAGAGAGAGTGAGAGAGAAGAACAGCCCAGACTCCAGATGAATTAGAATCCTCTAGGAAGACAAATGAGGAAAGCCAAAGTCCCCCAAAGCCATTGACTAGAGGGGAGTCAGTCACACACTGTACGAGTCTCCCAGCATCTGGGCTGCACTTTGTTAGCGCCAGAGCACGATAGGAGCAGACAGAGACAATAAGACATTGCAAAGCTCCAATCTGATGCAACACTTCCTTTGTACGCTCATAGACTGCTCACATCAAGAAACAAGAGCTGTCACCACACTCTTTTCACAGCTAGCCGTGTCTGGCACCCTGGCTAAAGCACTTAGCATGTGTGCATGATTGGGTGTATCAGAGAGCATTGCGTTGCTGCTGCTGCTGCTGCTGCTGTTGTTGTTTTTTTCACCGCAATATATTCATAGACACACACTCAATGGTGAAGATAAAATTCCCTCCATTAGATTTTCGACACGTTCAACAAACGACTCCGCCAGTCCTCGATAGACACTAAACATCTCGTTTGATTCTAAATTGCACCCGCAAACAACACCCGCATTTCTCATCAATTTCTCAGCAATAGAACTACACTCTTCTTCAGTTGGCCCGGACCACAGTCGTTGTTTGCCTGAGAGAGGGACCACTAACGGGGGCCGCGGGCGGTATCCACCCTGGGCTGGCCGGCTATAAAAGAGCACAGTACGGCCCAGTACAGCACACAGCGAGTACCGTAGTTGCTCCAGCCCCAGCAAGTTCCCAGCAGCCTCCCCTCCAAGCCCAGCGCCGCCACCACTTCCAGGTCTGCTCCTGGGAGCACACATAATAGCTTAACTACCTTGGCAGCGACAAGCCCCTCTACAGGCATGCTATGACTAATACAGTCGTCAATGGGGAAGGCAGGGAAGAGGGAGGAGGAGGAGGAGGGGGGCCGGTGAGAAAAAATAGTGAAGCATTATGGTTAGATTGTTTTTTTACACTCCTCTCTCTCTCTCTCTCTCTCTCTCTCTCTCTCTCTCTCTCTCTCTCTCTCTTAAATGGGCTCAGGGTTGTATTTGGCACTGGAGGGCCTGGCTGCCCTACAGAACAGTATCTAAAAAAGAGGGAGAGAGAGAGAGAGAGAGAGGAGCCAGGGTCACGGTCTGCTACAGCATTGGTGACCCCTCTTTTTATTTGATCCCTCATTATTCCTTGTGGGTGTGTCTTACCGCCTCCACGTTTCTTTGAGTTTGGACTCAATAAGTCTGACCTGCCAGTGTAGATATGGAGGTGTGTGCATCTTTGGTTGTGTGTGTGTGTGTGTGTGTGTGTGTGTGTGTGTGTGTGTGTGTGTGTGTGTGTGTGTGTGTGTGTGAGAAGGGGGCATCAGATAGCTAGCAGAGCCATGCTGGCTCACCGCCTCTGGGTGAAGTCATTTTGTGAGTTCACTGAATTGCTCATGGGCCTCCTCCGTATCCTCCTCCTCTCCCTCCTTCACCACCTCCTTCTCCTCATCCTCCTCTTCCTCCTCCTGCACCTCCTCTTCCTCCTCCTCATAGTGCTGGTGAAGCACATGGTCTGTACATGCTCCTCAGCAATACTCTGCTCTCTCTAAAGCCTCACACAATGGCGCCTCTGTTTCACAGGCCAATCTTGTGAGCACTTTCAGCATTTAGAACATATCTCTGCTCTGCAATAGCTCAATAAAGGCACCCACCCACCCCCATCACACACACACACACACACACATACACACACACACTCACTCACACTCCAACTTCCCCTACGGCAAAGCCAACAGCCAACGCAATCAAGGTAAGGGTCACTCGCAAAGGTCACACGTAACCATAGCTAATTACTTGATCCGGATCCTTATACTCTCATGACTGTCAGAGTGATTCACCTGGCAGAGACAACTGTCTGATATTGCAGCTATCAGTCATCAATTGTGTCCGGTGGCAAAGTCTGAGTAGTCAAACAGCAGAGCCTTTGATTAGCTGGATGTTGCAACAACCTTCTGATCATTGACTTGGATGGGAGAGACTTTCTTTCCACACCTATAAACAATGTCTGCTCTATTTGGGCAGCTTTGCTAATGAAGCCTAATAAAGACTCAGTGTGAGTCTTTGAATAAATATTCATTCATTTGTGTGTGTGTGTGTGTGTCTGTGTGTGTGTGTGAGCGTGCTTGTGGGTGTGTGGGTGTTTGTGTGCTTAAACCTGCAAGTGTGTGTGTGTCTACATGTGCTTACAAATGTGTGTGTGTGTGTGTGTGTGTGTGTGTGTGTGTGTGTGTGTGTGTGTGTGTGTGTGTGTGCACATGCGGCGCACACACATACAGCCAAGACTGTGAGTGGGTGGTGAATATTACTTTCTCTGTTTGCTCTTCC
>JAODXP020000010.1:18079592-18082092 GCA_027497455.2 Sardinella longiceps
TAGATTAGTTTCATAAGGTGAGGGCATGCTTCTGGATTTTATTTTAGGTGTGTGTGTGTGTGTGTGTGTGTGTGTGTGTGAGAGAGAGAGAGAGAGAGAGAGAGAGAGAGAGAGAGAGAGAGAGAGAAAGAGTGTGTGTTTCAGTTTGGCCATAGATAGGCCTAAAAGTGTTTGAGAGTGTGTGTATGTGCTTGCCCGCGCTTGTGCTTATGTGTACGTGTGTGTGTGTGTTTGTGTACGCATTATGTTTATGGTGGTCTAGGCAAGTACATCATGCATACACATATGTTTATTTGTGTGAGTGTGTGTTGGCTGGTGTGTGTGTGTGTGTGTGTGTGTGTGTGTGTGTGTGTGTGTGTGTGTGTGTGTGTGTGTGTGTGTGTGTGTGTGATGTGTCCAGGCAGTGGTCCGTGTGCAGAGGAGCGGCTGGAGCGGAGACAGGCGGAGGTGTTTATTGTTTTCCCATGTTCCCTCCTGGCTGGAGCCGGCACTGCTGGGACTGGCGCTGGCGCTGGAGCTGCGGGTCACGGCGGATCAGCTTGGATCACTTATCCATCCCAGCTGGACCCGTGCCATGACACCTGGGCTGTCAGAGCCGTGGTTCTGGATCAGAGACACAGAGGTAATACAACACAGTGTGGATGTGAGGGGAAGGGGTGGAGAAGGCACATGATCATACACAATCACACCCCTCCAAACACACACACGCACACACACACACATACATACACATGCACAAATGTGTGAGCTGTGCATGTTTACAGATACTGACACGTTTATATGCGTATGATATCATATGTACACACATTTTATAACTCCACACAAAACATGCACCCTCATTCATTCATTCATTCATTCATTCATTCATTCATTCATTCATTCATTCATTTATTTATTCATTCATATACAGTACAGTGCAAACAGTATGAACCCATGTCTCCAAACTGACAATAAACATCTTCTCACCCACTGGTTACTTTTTTGTCTGTGTGAAACATCTGAGAGGAATACAATAACAGTACAGTACAGTAACAAATACTTGTTCCAGGTGAAGGAATTACAATCAGAATGTATTATTTTCATATGTAGTTGGTCTTAGTTAGTTTGAGCTAGACCTGTCTCAAATATCATGATTGTGATATGAAATGTTTTACTTCATTCTATTCACGTTGTTATGTTCTTAAGTTGTTTTTTTTTTTTTTTTGCTGTTTCCACTCTACCACTCTCCCTTTATAAGTGGCCATCTGCTTTAGGGTACCACGCTGGCACTAATCGTGTTGATTCTGTGCGGTCCATGTCAACTGGGATGGTCAACGCCATCTTACGTCAATCTGCCATTGTACTTAAAGTCAGCCTATTTACTTGTCTAGTCAGAGTAGTCGGTGGATCGTTATATTCAGCACGGCGTCTCTCCCTTGATGTGCTGCATCATTGTAATATACAATGTTCCTGATTTCTCTAACTGTTGTCGACCTAAAAAAAATACCATCAGTGTCCACAACCACAGAGTTTCCTTGTCTGCATTGCACACCATTGAATTCTTTAGTCAGTGTATGAATACATTTTATATCCCAAACTTGTTTGGCTCCGCTGGCAAGATAGAAAATTAAACATCTCTGAGGCTTCCATGCATTTCTTTCCTCCCTCTGGGTTTGACCCATAAAACACAATGTGACTGGAGAAGCCGGGGATGTTCACTCTACTCTTTTCTATGCCTGTGGGACACACTGTGCTTGCCTACAGTTTGACATGCTTCATCATATTTCTCTTCTGTGTGTGATTACTTTTGTCAGACTTTTGAGAGTGTATCCTTCGGAGAGCCCTTCTGCTAACACTCCACACATGTACAGATATATGAGACACACCATGGCACGCACACACACACACACTCACACACACACACACACACACACACACACACACACACACACACACATACAGTACACATACTGTAGATACACACAAAGACACACACACACACACACACACACAAAGACACACACACGTATCACTTCTCTTTCTCTTATTGAATGTAAAGGCACAGCGTCAGAAGCAAGGTAGAAATCTGAGGAGAGATACATTATGCTTTGAGTGATGGCTAAGAGGTTGTTATTTAGTGTGTGTGTGTGTGTCTGTGTGTGTGTGTGTGTGTGTGTGTGTGAGTGTGTGTGTGTGTGTGTGTGTGTGTGAGAGAGAGAGCGAGAGTGTGTGTGTGTGTGTGTGTGTGTGTGTGTGTGTGTGTGTGTGTGTGTGTGTGAGAGAGATGGGGAGAGTGTGTGTGTCTCTGTGTGTGTGTGTGTGTGTGTGTGTGTGTATGTGTGTGTGTGGTGGGGGTGGGGGTGGTAAAGAGAGAGTTGGTTGACAGAGAGAAAAAGAGAGAAAGGTAAAGAGAGAGTGAAAGAGAGGGAAAAGACAAGAGGGAGGGAATCTCTGGTTTCGTGCATCCCGGAGGTGGTGTGTGAAAGTGTGCCAGCAGCCTTTAGATGCGTCCTGTCCTGAA
>JAODXP020000010.1:18087092-18092092 GCA_027497455.2 Sardinella longiceps
AGGTATGTAACACCAAATTAGGTGGCTTTCACCCTTATGACTGATGACCAATGCTAGTTGGGTGTGGAGCTAACTGTTGACACAGTGTTCTTCCATGGAGATCTGCAATAAACCAGAGATGCCAAAAGACTATTGCTTAAATAAAATATGTCAGTAACAGATTTTTAGGGAATATTCATAAGTTTTAAATGTATTGATGCCCATTAACAGAATTTAAATGGTCATGGGCCTCTTTATAATGGCTTTGTTTAGTTGGAGCCTCTCTGAAATGCCTGAGCAATGACAAATCATGTGTAAGTGAACGTGTTGGCCTCGAAGGATTTTTTTTCCTCCAAATTCCTGTTTCGCTTCTGGACATCTTTTCCAGTAGGCTTTGGTGGGCAATGTTATTCTGTGGGATATGCTTAATAAGTTTAATGGTTTGGTTTTCAGAGGAGTTTGAGGTGGATTAAAATGTTTTGATTTTCCTTAAGTTATGTTTTTTATTATTTTTTTCCAAAGTATCCTCCAAACAAGTAAGAATCCAGAAATTTTCCGACGTTTCCTCCAAAAGAGGATAGATTAAACACAAACCAGTAAGTATTTCTTATAGTGTAAAAACATGACATCAGGCAGAGGCTACTAAATGGTTAAATATGTCTGAGCTCTCGAATATAGTTAACCGTAATAAAACTACACGATATAGGATCATGGCGATTTCATGACACATAAACAAAAAAATTATTTGACTCCCGGCGAAACAACGTGGTACTGCGCAGTGGATACTAATTCCCAGTTGCGAAGTGTTATTCGCCAGAGTCAAGCTACTTCTGGATGACAGGAAAGCTCTGGATGTGGGTTTGCATTGCGGCTCCCTGAAATTGATCCAGTAAATTGGAGATGGCGCTGTGTACAGCGTGAGGGAGTTAGCAGCCAAACTTTGCAGAACGCAGGAAAGTTCGCTGGAGACGAGGCGACCCGCAACTCTAACAAGAGTTTTCTTCTCAAATTACCCTCGGCTCTTCAGTGCCAGAGCAAGCAGAGTGGACGCTTTGCGGCACGTATGTGTTCTCTCTTGGATCGTGGGTGTTTTGAATGGATTATCTGTGTTTTCGGAATACCTCAAAGTCGGGAACTCACCGTTGCTTTCTGAGCCGCTACAGTCAATGGTTTCAATGGGGATTCGCTTTGAGTATGTGAGTAAGCGCGTTGACTGTGTTACGGGATTGAATTGCGTCGGTTTTAACATATGTGTATTGTTCTCGTGATCAATTTCCAATGTTGGGATTGTATCACATGTCTTTAAAACAATGAATGACTTCCGTGACAAGGACTTGACACCGATTTCGAGGAAGCACCGTCTTATGGCTGCAGCTTTGCCCATGGAGGAGAATACATTGCCGGGCAACGCTTCTAGATCTGACCGTAACGGGATTGGGTTAGTACATTGTTTTATTTGTGGCAGTGGTGTCACGCCCGGGAAAGAATTGCGATTGCAAGTGAAATATCAAAGGGAAAACTTTCCCTTTTTCCCGTTTTTGCAAAACCAGGAACCAGCGCCTGGGGCTGCAGAAGTGAGCGTGGATGGTCATGCTTTGGTGTGCGCTGTGTGCCACTGCTTTCTTGCGGAGCAGTGGAACTCATTCGAGCGAAGCAGGACACCGATTGAGAAACGCATGTACTGGCTAAAGAGACCGTACCAGTGTGACTCCAGGCGGATACCCCAGGAGTGGAACATCTCATATGACCTGGAGAGGAGAATCAGTGTCGGCAGCCAGAATTTTGACGGGAATGAGTCAGATTTTTCTTCTTTTTCTGACAACGAAAATATGTCAGATCAAGAGTTGGACTTAGTTGACAGAGGCGGTGGCAGTAAAGACAAATGTTTTAGAGTTACTTCTAACAATAGCAAAGTGTCCAAGGACGGTCCGAGGAAGTCCAGCACAATCAGTGTAAAAAACAGCCCTGATTCACAGCGGGCGATCCGTTACCCTGTCAGTGTTTATGCCGCTCAGGACATACCGAAATCGGATAGTACTTTGCCGCCCAGGCGCACATCTAAAATTATGAATCATGTATCTCAATCATCAGTGTCTCTGGCACAGCTCCAGGAAAGCCTGCCCCAGCAATGCTATGATAGTCCTTCTGTCGAGACACCTGTGCAAGACAACGGAATCATTATGCGCAACAAGCAGTGGCTACTGGAGCGGAATGCCAAACATCTCGAATCGCGCCAGCCCGCTGCCGACAACAGCTGTAAAGCCAGGCTCCAGCCGCCTCTGTTTCGCCAGAGTCATAAAGGCACAGATGTTGCTGATGCAGCCTCCGTGCTGTCACCTGTCGGCGCCTCCGCTGCAGCTCCCGGTCGACGCGACGCGTCCATCCCGCGGCGCGACGCCGACCTGCGCAGGTACCACGGCATTTCTTCCGGTGGAGGAGACTCGGACAACTCTGACAGCCACGAGATCAACATCACCAGCGACGACGAACGGGATGTGTTTCACCCAGACCGCAGCGTCACCACCCAGCACCGAGAGGAAGCACCCTCCTTCTCCTCCTCCTCTTCCTCCTCATTGTCCCGACCCCACAGAGGGGACAGGCTCTCCTCCAGGGCCCTGACCGGCATAAGCAGCAGCAACCCAGAGGAGTGCGCCTGTTTCATCTGCGGTAGCCGTCTCCCTCAATCCGGCCGCTTCAAAGTGAGTGTCCAGAAGCAGGAGCGGGCAGCCAGCGAGCCCTTCTTCCCTTTCCTGTGGCTCCACAACCCACCCCCGGGTGCTGTGCCCCTTAGCCCCGGCGGCTCCACACTGGTGTGCGCCAGCTGCCACTCCTCGCTCATGCAGCAGTGGCAGGGCTTCCAGCTGGCTGATGTGCCAGTGCTCCAGCGCCTGTATGTGGTGCCCCTCAACACCGGTGCCCCCTCCGGCCACCTCTCCCCACCACAGGCCCTCATAGGAGGGGAGGAGGCCGCCAGACGTGAGGCCAAGCTCCAGCATCAGCAGCAGCATCAGCAGCAGCACTCCCATCGCCACCCCTATGTCTTGCCCCCGGGTCAGTCCCCTTCCACCACCACCACCTCCACCCATGGTGGTGCCAATAGGGAGGCCTGCTACTTGTGTGGCCAGGACTGCGGGCGTGAGGTGAAGGTGGCCTATGCCCGCGCCGGGGAGGGCAAAGCCCGCGGCTCCATGTACTTCCCCTTCATCAACCTACTGCCGTGCCCACCCAATGCCCGTGGTGTACGAGACGGGCGTGTCCACTGCTGCATCACCTGCCACGGGATCTTGGAGGACATCTGGGCAGCGTACCGACTCTGCCTGAGCGAGGAGCTCATCACGTCAGTCAACACCTTCTTGGGGAGATACCACCAGGCTCTAAACAGCAGTGGAGGTGGCAGTGGGGGCAGCGGGGGCTCATCTGGGGGGGCCAACCCAGGCCCTCGTTCCCTGCCTCCATCAGCTACTGTTGCTACCCCTGCTGGAGTGCCCCCTGGTGGTGGGGGTGGTGGCGGAGGGCACCACGCCTCTGTCTGCTACCTGTGTGGGTCCGAGCTGGGCAGCGGTGCCGAGCGTCAGATCCGCGTCAACCCCCCCGGACGAGGGGCCGAGCGCGAGCCTTTCTTCCCCTTCCTCACCGTGCACCCACCAGCCCCCCGCGCCAGGTCGCCCGACGCCACAGGCCTAGTCTCCGCCTGTGTGCTCTGCTACCACGACCTGCTTGGCCAGTGGGCTCAACATGAGAGTCAGGCGGCCGGCTCAGGCACGCCTGCCAGCAGCCCCTGGTCGCGGCAGTACGGCTGCGACACATTCGTCTGCTTCTTCTGCCGGCAGGAGAAGAGGCGGCCTCTGGGCCTACGGGCGGTCAAGGTGGCGCGGCTGCCCGTCTTTCTGTACGCACCGCGCGTCAGCCACACGCTGGTGGTGGACGACGGGAAACAGCTGACCATCGGCTCCTGTGTGGATTGTAAAGCTGTGGTGCTGGCCGGACAGAACATGAAGCTGGATGGGGACAGGATTGAGAGAGGCGGGGGCCCAACACAGGCCAGTCAGAAGGTAAGGAATACTGAGAACCAATGGGGCTGCTTTGAATCTACACTTGCCCTCACTTTTCTGAGTTTTAATAAGCATGACAGGGAGTTTCATTGTTCTATTGGTGTCCACAAAGGTATTTGATGTTCTTTTGGTGTTCTCATGATGTTCCCATTGGTGATTGGATATTAATTGTGTGTTTGTGAGCCTCGCCGGATATTGACTTGCTGGAGGACTGCCGATGATGTCTAGTAGTTTTTTCCTCTTGTCAACTCTGGAGTTTCCCTCCGCAAGGAAGAGTTCATCCGTGGCACACAGTTCAAGTGTGAGGAGGGGGAGGAATGATAGTGTGATTTAAATGGCTCTCGGATGTTTGAGTCTGTGGAATGTGAACGTCTGTATGGGTGGGCCTTGATTGAGTTTGTGTCTTTCATTCTGAAACAGCGCTTGCTATGTAACTAAACAATACTTAAAGTTAAAAGTCAAAATAAGCTATAGCCACCACTGGCTTTGAACTGCTGTTTGGATTGACGGCTTTTTAGTGCATTACGTCATCCTGGATGTTTACATTTGTCCTGTTTCTAAAAGGTCTCTTGATTGACTCGTAGGACAGTTAAGTGTTAAATCCTCTTCACTAGACAGGCCTTTAGCGCTTTAATCTAGGCAGACTATGTACAGTATTTATGTGCGTTCCAGTCCACTCTGGCAGGGAGCTACTATGTGTCAAAGGTCATGCGTCTGTTGCTGTTGTTGTTTACTGCAACGGAGCTCTGTCCTCCCCCTATCATTCTTACTCCATGGCACTACCTCCCCCATTCCCTCTCTTTCTCTCTCTCTCTCTCTCTCTCTCTCTCTCTCTCTCTCTCTTTCACTCTTATCTCTCTCTCTCTCTCTCTCTCTCTCTCTCTCTCTCTCTCTCTCTCTCTCTCTCTAGCTCTTTCATTCTTACTTTCACTCTCACTCTATCTCTCTCTCTGTCCTTGTGGTGGTTCC
>JAODXP020000010.1:18099592-18102092 GCA_027497455.2 Sardinella longiceps
TCTTTTCACGGGAGTGTTAAAACTATTTGTTTGTTTGTTTGTGGTTTTGGTGTATCTGTATGTGTTTTTGGTGTCAGGAAGACATTAGTCAGCCTTTTATTCATCTTAGCCAGACTTCTTCTGGAATCCCATGGCCCCTGGCACTACTCGATCCTCTGTGTGTGTGTGTGTGTGTGTGTGTGTGTGTGTGTGTGTGTGTGTGTGTGTGTGTGTGTGTGTGTGTGTGTGTGTGTGTGGGGGATTTGTGCGTGTCAGAAAGAGAGAGAGAGGGAAAGAGAGAGAGAGAGAGAGAGAGAGAGAGAGAGAGAGAGAGAGAGAGAGAGAGAGAGAGAGAGAGAGAGAGCTCATTAGATGCTGGTTGACACGAATTTTGTTGTTGTCAGTGTGACCCAGTCAGCAGGTCATTGTCCCCTGTGTCACCTGTTGAATAGACAGAGGCCATACTGTCTCCTCTTCTCTCAACAAAGCTCTCAGTTTCAGCTCACTACAACACAGCCAGGAGCACAGCTAGGAGAAAGGATACAGTACACACTTATCCAACCCCCCACCACAGAAATAACAATGTTTTCCTGTTGTTGTTGTTGTTGTTGTTGTTTAATAATTGCAAAAGGACTGTACATGACATATAAGATAAAGTGTGGTCCCAACAAGCTTCTCTGGATCTAGATGGCTTTGAGCTAGCAGGACTGACAGGATCACAAGGTGTGTATCGCAGGATCCCGTGGAACTCACAATCTTATCCTGGCATCCACCCAAAAGGTGTGCAAGAGTAGTGAATGAGTGTCTGGCTATATAGAAGGAGTAGGGTGGCGTGGTAAATTTTGATGCATTCCTCCTGATCTTATGTTTGTAAAACTCTTAGTTAGTACAGATGAATCTCTAAGAATGTACACTGTCAAAGTCAACTGTTCGGCAGTAATCTGCCTTTCGCTACATCCACTGGTGAAAGAAAAAAAGTCTAATACCCCTATTCACTTTAGTCTCCAGGCCTTTATAGTAGGCTGTGGTCTGGTATGCCCGAGGCTTGATCTGGCTGCTGTCACAGAATATTGAGTGTGTGTGTGTGTGTGTGTGTGTGTGTGTGTGTGTGTGTGTGTGTGTGTGAGTGTGTGTGTCTGTGTGTGTGTCTGTGTGTGTGTGAGCGTGCGAGCATCACAGACACAATGTCTCTTCTTTAGATGGCTAACAGACAGAGGCAGCATCAGCAGATGTAGAGTAGCCACAGCCTGGCAGATGGGAAGGCATCAGTGGCGTCCCGTTAAGGGAGCGTGTTGGGTTTCAGCGGAAGGCTACTCAACACTTACGTCCCATCAGCCTCGGCGCCTGTGTGGTCACTGCTCGAGCTCGGAGGAGCTCAGCGCCAAGGCATTCTGGGATGTCTGTCACTCACTCAGTCTCCCCTAATGGAGGCTCCTCTGTAGGCTGTTGTAACCACCGATCCTCTCACAGATCCCACAGATTTTCCACAACCACATAGTTATTCCACTCCTATGATAAATATATTATTATTATTTTTTCATCTAGAATCATCTAGAATAAAATACAGGTCACCATAGCTAATACTGCACTGTAAACATGTATTATGTCCCAATAATAACCACACAGGGCTGCTGAGTGGAGTGATTCCCACAGCAGCTCTTGGACCTGTTCCAGTGGTTCCACCTGGGCTGATGATCTCACTGGTTCTGCCCCCGCTCTGCACCCCACTCTATCCCACCCCACCCCACCCCACCCAACCCCATCCCCACCCCACCCCACTCCCTGGGACACACCTGCAGTGCTGTGGCCTTCCCACCCCTTGTATCCAGTCTCTTTCTCTCTCTCTCTCTCCCTATTTCTCTCTCTCTTTTGCTGTCTCTCCCTCTCTCTCTCACTCTCTCCCTGTCTGTCTCTCACTGTATGGTATCAATTTGTGTTGCATAGTTGGATGGCATTCTCCTGGATATATTGTTTAAAACTCGGACATTGATTTAATAAAGGAGTGTCTATCTCATAGATTAAATTGATTAAATTGAAATTGATTAAATAAAGGAGTGTCTATCTCACTCTCTTTCTCTTACTCCCTCGCTCCCTCTCTCTCTCTCTCTCTCTCTCTCTCTCTCTCTCTCTCTCTCTCTCTCTCTCTCTCTCTCTCTCTTTGTGTCTATTTGGCTGTCATGTGTGCTGCCACCACTATGGCGGCCCATGGTGGGGCCTGACACTGTGGTGTGAGTCTCCAGTGAGCCTGCAGTAGCTGTAGTGCTCCTGGCTGGCTGAAAGGAGCCGATTGTGTCTCTGGAGTCCTTCTCCCCACTCGCCACTCTCGCCTAGGAGCTGTGGGAGCCCAGCAGCTCCTTTGATGTCCCGAGGCTTGACCTCTGGGAGCAAGGAACACTCCATTTCTTTTTTTTTTTACTCCTAATTCTCTTCATCATGGTCTTACTCTATCCCTCTGTCTTTCTGTCCCCCATCTCTCTCTCTTTCTCTCTTGCTCGCTCTCTTTCTATCCCCCTCTTCTCTC
>JAODXP020000010.1:18139592-18142092 GCA_027497455.2 Sardinella longiceps
TCTCTCTCTCTCTCTCTCTCTGTGTGTGTGTGTGTGTGTGTGTGTGTGTGTGTGTGTGTGTGTGTGTGCTTGTGTGAATGTGTGTGTGTTGATGTGACCCCAACAGGATGTATAAAAACTATTTGTCTCCTCTGCTGAGCAGAACAGTATGTTTCCACAAAGCCCCAGCTCTGTAGCAAGGCACCAGCCGAGCAAGTGTGTCTGTCTGTGTGTGTGTGTGTGTGTGTGTGTGTGTGTGTGTGTGTGTGTGTGTGTGTGTGTGTCTGTGTGTGTGTGTGTGTGTGTGTGCTGGGACCAGAGGTTACTCAGGCAGGAAAATGAGCCCTGGGCTGGGCTGTGCTCCTAAAAGCCCTCAGCTGACACGGCCATGCAATCGGGGAAAAAATGCTTTTGAAGGGATATTTGCATAATGGCCAGCCGTCATGGCCGCCCTGCAGATGCTGCCTGGTTGGTGACTGCCTGCACAAACACCTGTGTGGGGGCCTGCCAAACAGCTGCTCACTGTACATGTGAACGTGCATGGACACACACACACACACACACACACACACACACACACACACATACAGTATACATATGTATGCACCCTATACAACAAAGACATCCCAAGTAAACAGAGCCCTACCCTAAATCTGACCCTCACCACACACACACACACACACACACACACACACACACACACACACACACACACACACACACACACACACACAGACACACACACACTTCCCAAACATAGAGTTGTTTCCTTGAAGTCTCTAGGGAGCGATTCAGGTTTAGGGAACAGATTAGGGGGAGAGGTTGTGCTAAGGTTTGGGGAAGGCCTTGTTGTGGGTTGTGGGTCGGGGGTTGGTGGTGGGGGGCATTAATGCTAACAGGAGCTCACAGCTGCAGACTCTCCCCTTTCTCTCTCTCTCTCTCTCTCTCTCTCTCTCTCTCTCTCTCTCTCTCTCTCTCTCTCTCTCTCTCTCTATTCTCCCTCTCTCTGAGGCCCGGGCCGGGCCCACACCTGCAGACACAGCTGGCTGCTGCTGCTAGGAGCTCTGACCTCGACCATTACAGCCCATAAACCTCACCTCTCATCCTGAGCTCAGATGATCCCCGACTCAATCTCTCTCTCTCTCTCTCTCTCTCTCTCTCTCTCTCTCTCTCTCTCTCTCTCTCTCTCTCTCTCTCTCTCTCTCTCTCTGCTCTGTTTTCCTGCTCCCTAGGGACCGCAGTCTCTCTGCTTGCAACCTGAGCCCAGGAGCTTTGCTCTGTATGTGTGGTGGCACAGTATAGACAGTATAGAGTACAGTACCCGCTCAAGTGTGACAGGCCAGCATTCATGAAAATATATGTGTTTCTTTTGTTTGTGTGTGTGTGTGTGTGTGTGTGTGTGTGTGTGTGTGTGTGTGTGTGTGTGTGTGTGTGTTTGCATTGTGCCTGCCTAGTTTGTACTGTAGTTTGTTTGTTTGTTTGTTTTTATTTAGATTCCCATTAGCTTTTGTAAAGCAGCAGCTATTCTTCCTGGGGCTATATAAAGTGGTTGTGTGAGTGAATGCATTCATGTTTGAACATTGTGCACAGATCCAGATATACAGTAGCATCCTGTGTGCTGTACTGTGAAGGATCTGATATCACCAAGTAATTAAGAGTCCGGGATCAATGTCAAACTTGTTGCCCTGGATGAATGGGTTAGGATTAGGGTTAGGGTTAAGGTACATTGATCCAGGGCAAATGTTTGACGTTGATCCTGGACTCTTAAATACTTGGTGATATCAGATCTTGCCTATACTGTAGTGGCCCTTGTCCACTCCTCTCCCCTGCTCTCCTGTCCCATAGCGGGCTGGGCTGGGCTGGACTGGGCTGGACTGGAGATGCTCGTGCTGTTCTGTAATCCTCCATTAGGATTTGTCTGGATCCTCCTCTGCTGGTGCTGAAGCAGGATTGAGCTTTCAAAGAAGGTTGTGTGTGTGTGTGTGTGTGTGTGTGTGTGTGTGTGTGTGTGTGTGTGTGTGTGTGTGTGTGTGTGTGTGTGTGTGTGTGTGTGTGTGTGTGTGTGTGTGTGTGTGTGTGTATGCACGCACACGCATATGTGTGTGTGTGTGTGTGTGTGTGTGTGTGTGTGTGTGTGTGTGTGTGAGCTTTAAGGCAACTGGGCATGTGAGTGTATGTGTGTGCAGTGCTGTGCGGTACAGTGCTGTGCTGGGTTTCTCTTTGTCTCTGTGTTCTGCTGCCAGGCTCCTTAAGAGCGGATCGACACTAAGCCGCGCTCCAGGCCCTCAATGGGCCCCAACACACTCTCTCTTTCCCTCTCTTTCTATTTTTCCCCTACTCCCTCCTTCTCTCTTTCTTTCCCTCTCTCTCTCTCTCTCTCTCTCTCTCTCTCCCCTCTCTCTCTCTCTCTTTCCATCACTCCCCTTTTCCCCAATCCTGGAGCTCCCTATCTCCCCTCCACAAAGGTATAGTGCCGTGGCAACAGAGCCTAAATCGCATTGGCCAGCCGCGCTGTCTCCCC
>JAODXP020000010.1:18154592-18157092 GCA_027497455.2 Sardinella longiceps
ACACACACACACAACACCACACACACACAGCCGCCTGGGCCTTGAGAGGGAGCCATTGCTTTAACGAGCCCACATAAAACATGAACGCTGGATGTCGGGGCTCTGAGCTAACTGTGCCAGAGGGGAGGGTGGGCTGCAGCTAACTAGCAGACAGTGAAACACACACACACACACACACACACACACACACACTGCACACTTGTACAAACACTGTTATTTTCGTGTTACACACCAACAAACCTGTTTTACTCTCAGTCTGACATGTTGCCTTTGGAGCCACTGTTGTGTTTACTCCAGTGTTTGAGAGAAATCCAGTGTTACACACAAGGGGAAGGAGAATTGTTTCTCTCTCTCTCTCTCTCTCTCTCTCTCTCTCTCTCTCTCTCTCACTGTCACTCACTCACACATATACATAAATTGCTTATTACACTCTTGATAGAGAACGATTCTGCCACTCTTAAAGTGTATCTGCGAATGCACTGTATATGTGTATACGTGTATCTGTGTATGTGTGTGTGTGTGTGTGTGTGTGTGTGTGTGTGTGTGTGTGTGTGTGTGTGTGTGTGTGTGTGTGTGTGTGTGTGTGCACGTGCGTGTGTGTGTGTGTAAGAAAGTGTGTAACAGACTTGGAGAAAGTGAGTGCTCTGTATTAGTAATGACTTGTGCATTGTAGCAGCAGTCTGCCTGTCAGCTGACGATTAGGCTGAAGAGAGTGGAAGTCAGCTGGCGCTGTAAAAACCACATGGAGAATGGAGACAGCTTTCCTCACCACCATGGTTTGGCGGCTGTCTCAGGCAAGCACATAAACACACATACACACTTGGAGAGACACCACCAACACACTCACAGTGATACACACACATATGGAATGTCCATACAGACACACACACACACACACACACACACACACACACACACACACACACACACACAGATGACATATACTCATAGTCACACATGAATAAGACATGTGAAAAGTCCAAAAATGACATGCATTGTGTATGAAATACACACACACTAAAATATGTATACAGACATACACACATTCAGAGACACAAATACAAAGACAACAACAGTCCTTCTTTGCCCAATGTAATGCATTTTAGCTCTTTTTTTCCTTTCCTTTGAAAACCTAGTATGCTGTCCATGCACGTACATGGAGTTTTGCAGGCATAATGCTGCTAAAGCATGCTTGTGTGTGTGTGTGTGTGTGTGTGTGTGTGTGTGTGTGTGTGTGTGTGTGTGTGTGTGTGTGTGTGTGTGTGTGTAAAAGGGCCATCTCACCCTGCCCTATAGCCATGCTGTAAACTGCACGTGTGAGCTGTTTGATGAGGAACAGGTGCAGGTGTGTGTTTTAATGAACGTGTCAAACATCCCCTGTGTGCTCCTGAAAGGTCACCAGGCCACTGGTGCACTCTAACCCAGCCTATCCCCGCCCCTCCACACCACACACACACACACACACACACACACACACACATGCCACACCAATCCATGCCATGCCATGCCACACACACACACACACACACACACACACACACACACACACACACACACACACACACACACACACACACACACCAATCCATGCCATGCCACACCACATGTTTACAATGATTTTCTTCCAAAAAAATCATAAACCTATGATACGATACCTTTGATATGTCCAACAGAAAACACCGACTAAATCCCAATGTCCACCATAAACCATAAGCACTGAACCCTCAAAGACTTAACTGGCATGAACTGGCCAATCACAAGGCAGACTCATTCTAGATAAGTCTTAAATTGAGGGTTCAGGGCTTGGGGCTTAGGGTGGATATTGAGCTTCAGCCACTATCTCTGTCTCAGTGTCAGCCCCAGCCACACCCCAGAGGCCTGCTGCTGCACTGGGCATGGACAGGGCAGAGAGGAGGAGACATGTGGGACTGAGGGAGACATTGTTGCTGAGGGCCTTTGGGCAGATGGGGAAGCTGCTGTACTGCTGTTAGCCGCTAGTTCTGTTAGCATGCTGGGTCTCTCTCTACCACCTGGGGAGATGTCCTACCTGTGCAGAATAGGAGAGAGAGAGAGAGAGAGAGAGAGAGAGAGAGAGAGAGAGAGAGAGAGAGAGAGAGAGAGAGAGAGAGAGAGAGAGAGAGAGAGAGAGAGAGAATGAGAAAATGAGAGAGAAAGAGGAGACAGCAGGACAGCAGGGGGTGGGGGAAGAGAGAGAGTGGTGGAACAAAGATGGTGTGGGGTGAAAAGACAGGAGAGGAGGAAAGAGAAAGAGAGAGAGAAAGAGTAAAGATGGTGAGAGGCACAGATAGAGAGACAGAGAAAGGAGGGTGAAAACAAAAGAGAGGGGGAGAGGAGGAGAGAGCCACGGACAGGAGATTAGAGAGAGGGCTCTCAGGGAGTTGTCATGCACCTCGCTGTGTTGCCATGCCTCCTCCAATTTTCCCATCATCCTCACCTAGTCCCAATTTTCTTCTCTCTTTCTTTCTTTCTTTCTTTCTTT
>JAODXP020000010.1:18167092-18179592 GCA_027497455.2 Sardinella longiceps
GAAATAGTGTTCATAAACAGACCACACATGACACGTGCACACACACACACACACACACACACACACACACACACACACACACACACACACAGCAAAACCACCCACAAAATCTACATTATAACACAAGCTAACACATTTTTTGTAACACACAACCACACACACACACACAGCGACAGAGACACACATACACATACACACAGACACACAAAAATGCCTGTGTTCCTCCAATATTCTCTCTCTCTCTCTCTCTCTCTCTCTCTCTCTCTCTCTCTCTCTCTCTCTCTCTCTCTCTCTCTCTCTCTCTCTCTCTCTCTCTCTAACTGCTCCAATCAATAACCCAGGGAGCATGCAGAGGGCTTTTCTAGCTGACTGGCCTCCTCCTCTTGCAGAAGCAGCAGCAGCAGCAGCAGCAGCAGCCCTACTCCCCAGCTGCTGGGGGAGAGAGAGAGGGAAGAAAGAGAGAGGGAGGGAGGGAAGAATGGAGGGATGGTGGAAGACAGAGAGCGAGGGAGGGAGGGAGAGAGAGGGAGGGATGCAGGAGGCAGGAGCAAAGCAATGAGGAAGGGATTGAAGTTAGCAAGTGGAGGAGGCAGAGGAGGGGTGGAGATGTGGGGAGGAGAGAGAGAGGGAACAGAGAGAGAATGCAGGAGAGATAGAGAGGGGAGAGAGAGAGGGAGAGAGAGAAAGAGGTAGAGAGAGAGAAGGGGGGAGGAGAAGGGGAATCTATACACAGACAGTCTTTATTGACTCCACTCTGTGCAAGGCTCCTGGAGGAGCTGTTTATCAGCCAAGACAAGCACAACAATGGAGCCCAGTGTGTCTGTACACACACACACACACACACACACACACACACACACACACACACACACACACACACACACATTCCCTATCCCTTTCTCTTTCACACACACACACACACACACACACACATACACATGAATATAAAAACACACAGAGAGAGAAACACTCTCACACACAAACACAGTCCACTCTTTTTCTTTATATGCATCTGGTATTCACCCCCCACAACACACACACACACACAGAAGCATCATCTCACAAATAATTTCATAAGGTGAGTCATCCACTCCCTTCCTCCTCTTTCTCTCCCTCACACACACACACACACACACACACACACACACACACACACACACACACACACACACACACACACACACACACGCTGCCCTGCAGCAGGGGCCTAGTGGGCCAGGGGAGCGGAAGAGGACCCAGAGCCATTAGTTGGTTAACCCCTGGCCTGCTCTGCACTCGGCCCTGTTGTGTCTGCTACACGGCTGTGACTAATTACGTCCTTTTGTGTGAACACTCCGCTGCCCAAACGCACAAACGCTTGCCTGCCCGCCCGCTCCACAGAAAAGGCTCTTTGTCTGCCTCTCCCTCGCTTTTTATCTCTTTATCTCTCTCTCTCTTTTTCTCTCTCTCTCTCTGTCTCTCTCTCTCTCTCTCTCTCTCTCTCTCTTTCTCACTCTCTCTCTCTGTTTCTTTCTCACTGTTTCTCTCTTTCTTTTTCTCCGGCAGTTTGTCTCTCTCCCTAGCTCCACTCCACATAGTTGCATAGACACTCACAGACACCCACATAACCTCAGGCATAGACACACACACACACACACACACACACACACACACACACACACACACACACACACACACACACACACACACACACACACACACACACACACACACACACACACACACACACACACACACACACACACACATTTACAGTGGATAAAGACACACCACCACAGGCAGAATTGTAAGTACGCACACACATACGCATGTGTGCGCACACGCGTGCACACACACACACACACACACACACACACACACACACACACACACACACGTAACCTTAGGCATTAGATAGACACACAGACACACACACACACACAGGCATAGGCACTTACACACACATTCACATAATTGGGCACATGCACACACACACATACAGTACACACACACTCACATTCTGTATGCACCCTCAGTCATTTGCGCTGGCTTTCAGCTTCCCCTTGTCCACATAATGACTACACTCATGCCTTCCCTGTTAAATTAAAGTTCACCATGTCTGTTTCACCCCATTTCCGTCTTCATGCTTGTCTGCCTCTCTCTCTCTCTCTCTCTCTCTCTCTCTCTCTCTCTCTCTCTCTCTCTCTCTCTCTCTCTCTCTCTCTCTCTCTCCCTCCTTCTTTCTCTCTCCTACTTTTTCACACTCACTGTCTCTTTGTTATAAGCTCCAACAAAAGGAAGGTACTTATTAGTTTATGACATCTCTCCATTTCGGGGCAGGTCCTCCCAGGTCTGGAACAGACAACAGGAGAGAGAGAGAGAGAGAGAGAGAGAGAGAGAGAGAGAGAGAGAGAGAGAGAGAGAGAGAGTGTGGGGGGTGCTTTTAGCAGCCTCTGTTGTCTGAATAATGGAGGCAGCTGACATGTCCTCTTAAGCCTGGCATACCAGCTGAACGAAGCCTCTCTCCTGTCGCTGCTTTTCTCTGAGCAGAAATACAGAGTCTGTCGGTTGTGTCTCGGTAGCTGCTAGGTTTTAGTTTTACTTTTAGTTTGTGTGTGTGAGTGTATGTGTGTGAGTGTGTGTGTGTGTGTGTCACCTCTAAGTGAGGAGGGCCAAAGCTCTCTGTGTCTGTTTCGGTTGTCCCGTTTAACTCTCCATGCATCTGCACTGCCACTTAAGAAGTGACACACCCAGCATGTGTGTGTGTGTGTGTGTGTGTGTGTGTGTGTGTGTGTGTGTGTGTGTGTGTGTGTATGTGTGTATTTCTGCATGCTTCATGTTCAGCAAGGTCTTGTTATATCACATGGTTATATCAGAGGAGAACAGAGTGGGACAGAGTAGAGAGGTTGCAGAGAGCTGGGGATGAGAGGAAAATAGAAAAAGGGAGGGATAGAGAAGAGAGAAGAGGAGAAGAGGGAGGAGAGGAGAGAAGGAGGGAGGGCTGAGGTGTGATGATGGCTGCCTGCTGTGGCTAAGGATCTTTGGGTGGAGCCCAGAGGATGAAATCCTCTTTAAAAAGGTCACTGGCTCCACCCTGGCCTATCTGTGTTAAGCAAGGATAACGGTAGCATGATTAACTCTTGCCGACTGAGGCAGCCAGTTTTGCGTGTGTGATAGAGAGTGTGTGTGTGTGTGTGTGTGTGTGTGTGTGTGTGTGTGTGTGTGTGTGTGTGTGTGTGTGAGTGTGTGTGTGTGTGTGTGAGAGAGAGAGAGTGTGTGCAGAGAGTGTGTGTGTGTGTGTGTGTGTGTGTGTGTGTGTGTGTGTGTGTGTGTGTGTGTGTGTGTGTGTGTGTGTGTGTATGTCAGTGTGTGTGTGCATCCTTCTGCGCTAGAGATCTAGAGAGATAGCGTGACCGATAGTGTCTCCTTGTTGCTGTCACATTTGGAAGAGCTTTCATGTGCTCCTCTGAGGTTGGGCATAGCAGCATTGATCTGTGTGCCGCACTGAGGCTTTGTGTTAGTGCTGCTTGGCTGACCAGAGCAAACCTCATGTCAATGTCACAACACTATAAGCACTGGAAGTCACTCAGACAACACACACTCATATTTCTGCTTTCTCAGGGTTGTGTTACTTAGCAGAGTATCAAAGTGTAGCACTGTTTAGTTTACTTTGGTATACAGAAGCTCTTTCTGTAAACAGCAGTTCCCATGTCTATGAATAAGCTGTGTGTGTGTGTGTGTGTGTGTGTGTGTGTGTGTGTGTGTGTGTGTGTGTGTGTGTGTGTATGTGTATTAGTGTATGTGTATGTGGGTATGTGTGTTCACATGCGTCTGTGTGCCTATGTGTGTGTGTGTGTGTGTGTGTGTGTGTGTGTGTGTGTGTGTGTGTGTGTGTGTGTGTGAGTATTGATCTGACTCAGGGCCCCTGTGTGTACACATGTGTGTTGAGTGCCCTGCACCTGTCACTGAAGTGTTGACTTTGCAGCCCCTCCTTTGACCTTGTCACCGCACTAACCTGTTTGTCCTGTCTATTAGTTTCCCTCTGAGGCGTTGTCAGAGAACACACACACACACACACACACACACACACACACACACACACACGAACGCACATGCGCGCACACACACACACACACACACACACATGAACGTACGTGCATGCGCACACACACACGAACGTACGTGCATGCGCACACACACACACACACACACACACACAAACGACAATCTATCAGAGAGGGTGAAAGATGTTCTGGGAAGTGTTTTCTGTGTGTACGTGTCAGAGGGGTTAAGGCTGGTGTGACAGGGGACCCAAAACTATTTCACAAGGCCTCTGCTGTCATTACCCAGACGGACACACTGAAACACACTGTGACAAATCAAACATAACCCTCACATAACCCACACACACACACACACACACACACACACACACACACACACACAGAAAAAACACAGGCAATGGGAAAAGAATGTTATAAGGTTAAGAATAGGGAAGAGGTTGTGTTTGTGTTTTGCTGTGTGGTCGTCACATGGGGACTATACTGGTTTTTACCCTCCTACTCTTACCCTTCTTAGACTTGGTTTTATTATGCATCAGTCAATATCAACTCAGTGTGGTTCCTCTCTCCCTCTTTCTCTCTCTCTCTTTCTCTCTTTCCATCTCTACACCCTCCCCCCTCCTCTCCCTCCTTCTCTTCTTCTATTTTTCTCCTCTCTCCTTCTCTCCCTTTCTTTCCCCCCCTCTCCTTGCAATGGTAAAATTACACTGCTTTTAAAATTGAGTAATTGCTACTGTCTGGCGAAGGCGTCCGCTGACTGTTTTGAAAGGAGTCTTTCATGTCTGCCCAGTCTTAAAGAGGGGGGGTGGAGGGGATTCTGTAGTTAGCCAGCCATTTGTTATTCCTCGCCTCCCATCAGCCCCCCCCCAATACACACACACACACACACACACACACACACACACATACACTCTCACTCACGCGCACACACACCTCTCCCTCTTGCTCTTCCCCTCCCCTCTTCTCTTCCTTTTAGCGCTCTCCTCCCTCTCCTCTACCTCTCCTCTGCTCCCTTTGCTCTTGTTTGATCCTGCGGAACGATGCGTGATCACTGATGCAGAGAGGGAGAGAGGGTGAGAGAGAGAGAGAGAGAGAGAGAGAGAGAGAGAGAGAGAGAGAGAGAGAGAGAGAGAGAGAGAGAGAGAGAGAGATACAACCCCCCAGTGTGTCTGCATTTCTCTGTAGCTATGTGTGTGTGTGAGTGTTTGTTTGTATTTGTAGTTGTATGTCTGTTTTTTCCTCCATCTGTGTGTGTGTGTGTGTGTGTGTGTGTGTGTGTGTGTGTGTGTGTGTGTGTGTGGGTGTGGGTGTGTGTATGTGTGCATGTGTGTGTGTGTGTGTGTGTGTGTGTGTGTGTGTGTGTGTGTGTGTGTGTGTGTTTGTGTATCTGCATGGATCTTTTATTTAAATGCCAGAGACAAGGCAAAAGCACTATGAGCTGCAAACATGAAGATTCCCTTTTTCTCAAATGCCTCACATTCATGCAAGCCATTTTTTTTGCCATGCTGTCTACCGACCCACCCCAGCACCCCACAGCAGCCACCCTTTCTGCCCTCCCAGCACGTCTCAGAGAGAGAGAGAGAGAGAGAGAGAGAGAGAGAGAGAGAGAGAGAGAGAGAGAGAGAGAGAGAGAGAGAGAGAGAGAGCTTACTTCCCTCTTGGGCCAAAGCCCCTTTTTCAGCCCTAGAGGCCAGAGCCCTGGGGCTTCACCTTCCCCCTATCAAAGCTCTCAAGTTCGTAACACTAATAGCCTAATTTGGAACAGATGTGATGGGTTTCAGATACACCGACAGGGTCCTGGAGGAGGAGGAGGAAGGAAATGTGCTCTCGTTTATCAAGAGCCGCAAACACAGCTTAGCTTAGGGGAGATGATCTGTTTTGATAAGTAACAAACATTGTGAGGTGCCTTGTGTTTGTTTGGTCGGGGATGCTTCTGGGCTGTGGTTCTCAAGACTACCAGCAGAGGGTGTAAGTGGGTTGGTGACGGTGTGGAACTCTGAGGCAAAACAGCTTGAAGCATGCTATTGGCCATATTCATTATGTTGTTGTTGGCGTTGCTGTTGTTGTTGTTGTTATTATTTATTTCTTTAAGCAAAGCTATAGGGCTTCTGTTTGTGACTCAGTGGCATGTGTGGATATTCAGTGATTTATGACCTTCGAAATACAATCTATCTGTCAGATTTTGTGCAGGTTTTTTTGTAGACACGGTAGCATACCATAATCAGTAAAGTGGATGAGCTTCGACTTGTGGCAATTGGCTGAATGAGAGAGAGAGAGCTGAATGAGAGAGAGAGAGAGAGAGAGAGAGAGAGAGAGAGAGAGAGAGAGAGAGAGAGAGAGAGAGAGAGAGAGAGAGAGAGAGCTCTTAATTTGCTCCCTGTAACCAACAGGCCAATCTGTGGCGTTTTATCTCTTGGGGGCCCGGGGAAGCATGTGATTATCCTGTCCAATAATTGTACACTTCAGCGGCCTAATTACGTTAGTGCTGCCCTGATGTGATCCAGCTTCCATCAATGTGTCATCTGTTGTTGAAACCTGGAGGGGCGACTCGGTGAACAACCGACTTTCTGTTTCCATCCATGGAGGTTACAGCCTGAGCATCACGGATCTGGTGTCCGAATAACCTGCTTGTTTGCGTGTGTGTGTCTGTGTGTGTGTGTGTGTGTGTGTGTGTGTGTGTGTGTGTGTGTGTGTGTGTGTGTGTGTGTGTGTGTGTGTGTGTGTGTCGGCCTGTGTGTGTGTTCCACTCAGCTACTGGTAGCCTCAAGTTATCCATTAGCCAGTCACACTGAAAGACCCTGTTGTGATTGCTTTGCATAATACATCAATTACCCTGCTGCCCTGGTTAATAGTTATTTGGAATGAGATAAGCATCGGGCTTCTCGCTGTCACAATAGCTACCGCTGCTTACTAGCCTGATATCCTCAGTTTGGAAGAGAGGCTAGTCTGACTCTGACACCCACAGGAGGAGAGACAGGGCACAGGTGGACGCCTGTTGCATTGCCAAGAGTCTGTAATTAGAAGATGTAGTAAGAGACACAAGACAGAAATAAAGCAAAAGGTTTGGTTGCTTTTAAATACAGTGATGAGGATTTGGTCAGGTTGTTCCTTTGGTCATGTGAGACTAAGAGTGAGTGGAGTTTTTTTTGGCTCTTCCTCCTGGCCAGTAGGCAACTAATGACTCATTTATGAGGGATTACTCACTACTAGCAGTAGAAAACTATCAAATGCTGAATAAATACCTCCATCCCACACACACACACACACACACACACACACACACACACACACACACACACACACACACACTCGAGAGAGAGAGAGAGAGAGAGAGAGAGAGAGAGAGAGAGAGAGAGAGAGAGAGAGAGAGAGAGAGAGAGAGACACACGCTGTATGCACTAAACACTAACCTGCAGGCACCACAGGTGTAGCTGCTGTTGTTCAGACAGACATATTCCCCCTCTGCCTCTCTCATACTCTCCCTCTGCTCTGCTCTGCCCTCGACCCTCGACCTCTCAACTCTGACCTCCAGCGCTCTTCCAAGTCATCGGAGGGGAGCCACTCCAACTCAGGGCAAAGCCAAAGATAGTACCGGTAGATAGGTGGAGCAAGGTACCAAGTTCCTGGAGCTGCTAATTCCCTTTCATGCAGTACAGCGTCCAGCTCTGTAACACTGAAGTCTATGGCAGAACCCCAGAATTTCGCAAAATATATATTTAAAAGCCTTATTTGCCTTCTCAAGTCTTATAAAAGGAAATATATATTTAAAAGCCTTATTTGTCAATGGATGTACATTTCAGACACAATATCATGGTCTCCAAACCATCCTGCCAAACCATGTATGTGTTTAATATTATGACTCCCCACTCCGGACATCAACTTTACTTCAGTGGTGCAGCAAACTTGCTTTAGTACGCATTAATAATCCACTACAGCCAAGCATGTCAACTACACTCCTATTTATGCAAATTACAACTGATCCTCACTGTGCTCCCATAGGCATGAACTGCCATGAAGTATCTTGCTCCACTTATCTACTATCTTTGGCAAGGCCACACCAGGCTACAGCGGCAGCAGCAGCAGCAGCAGCAGACATGCCAGTGAGCTTAGGCTGCACCTGCGGGGCCAGGAGGACAGGAAGTGTGCAAATCAATAGCACTTAGCCTTTTCCTGCAGCAGCAGCAGCAGCGCAGCAGACTCCCTCCCTCCCTCCGGCCCATTGATAGCATGCACCAAGGCGTTAATAACCAGCACTCTGTGTGTGTGTGTGTGTGTGTGTGTGTGTGTGTGTGTGTGTGTGTGTGTGTGTGTGTGTGTGTGTGTGTGTGTGTGTGTGTGTATGTGTGTGTGTGTGTGTGTGTGAGTGTGTGTGTACTTATAGTGTATGTGTGTCTGTGTCTAATGTGTGTGTGTGTGTATGTGTGTGTGTGTATGTGTGTGTGTAGAGAGTAGTAGCCAGAGAGAGAGAGAGAGAGAGAGAGAGAGAGAGAGAGAGAGAGAGAGAGAGAGAGAGAGAGAGAGAGAGTAGCCGTAAGAGTAAGCTAATGACGGAAGAAGAGAGAGGAGGATGAGTCACGGCCCTGTACCACCTCCAACCTCTTTTTGAATTTCCATTTAATCGGGATCTCTGAATGCACGCTGAGGAATTGAATAATCAGCCTTTGACTCTCAATATGGAGTTGATTATGACTATCCCCATCCAGAGAATTGTCTGTATTCATGCCTGGCTGCAAGTCATCAATAGACTCTTGCCGATTATAAATAGCATGACTTTGTCTATGAGTGAGAGGATGTTATATGAGGGTGCTAAAGGTTATTTCCTTGCATTGCACTGGCAGCTGCCTGGGCAACGCTAGCAGCCAGAAAGCACATCCTGTGTCTTACTCATCATTCTCTCTGGGGGTAAAGCCTGCCCGCTTTAGCCAACCAGCCGCTCATTATGGGACTCTGTGTGTGTGTGTGTGTGTGTGTGTGTGTGTGTGTGTGTGTGTGTGTGTGTGTGTGTGTGTGTGTATGCGTGTGTGTGTGTGTGTATGTGTGTGTGCCTCTGTGTGTGTTAATGTGTGGTGCAGAGAGACTGTCCTGGTTCCGGATGTGATAACCTTCCTGGGGTGTTCGGAGTTCAGCCAGGCTGGTCTGCTCTGCTCTGCTCTGCTTGTTTCCTCAGCTTCAGCTGCTGGCCCTTGAAGGCACTGATCCTGAACCAGTGACTGGGCCGTGGGCCCAGAGCTCGGGGGCCTGGGGAGAGCATGGCTTACTGATCTGTGCTCATGGCGAGGACAGAGCAGGACAGGACGGGGCGGGACAAGGCTTTGCTTTGGCTGTGGCTGTGGCTAGGGCAGAGCAGAGCAGGGCAGCTTTTGCAGGCAGCACTGAGGTGGAAAAGGAGGACAGTGGAGGGAAGCCCATGAGGGAAGAGAAATGGTATGAAAGAGATAGAGAGACACAGAGAGAAGAGAGAGAAAAAAATGAACGAGGGAGAGAGGGAGGAAAGATGGATCATGGAAAGAGAGAGAGAGAGAGAGAGAGAGAGAGAGAGAGAGAGAGAGAGAGAGAGAGAGAGAGAGAGAGAGAGAGAGGAGGAAGGCACAGATGAAGGAAGAGAAGAGCGAGAGAGGAGGGGCAGCCAGTGCAAAAGATGGATGAACCGAGAGATAGATGAGCAGAGGAGAGATGGCAAGGAGAGAGGGATGTAGGAGGCCAAGATAAAGTGAGAGAGGAGGAGGACAAATGGAAGAGAAAGATAGTGGAGAGAGGAAGATAGATGCTTAGCCAGTGAGAGAGAGAGAGAGAGAGAGAGAGAGAGAGAGAGAGAGAGAGAGAGAGAGAGAGAGAGAGAGAGACAGAGAAGTAAAAGAGAGATAGAGAGAAGCAAAAGAACGGAGGAGAGAAATATGTCCATGCTCCTTTGAGCAGTGCCTTCGTTGGGTGGGTTTGGATGGGTGGGGGTGGGGGGATAGGGTGGGAGTGAGACGTCAGGCTGTGTCAGTGCGCTCGGATGGCCAGCCTGCAGCGCCAGCAGCAGAGGCAGTGGCAGTGGAGGAAGAGGAGGAGGAGGAGGAGGAGGAAGATCTCTCTCAGGGCCTCCGTCTGAAGCTTCTCAGCCAGACACTCACACACTCCACTCACACACACACACACACACTCTATACACACACACACACACCGCTCCAGCGTCACCCCAAAGTAAAAAGGTTAGCGTTAGCTGGAAACAAAAAGCAGTACTGCACACTGAACTCTGTAGCCAGTCAGTCAGTAAGTCAGTGCAGTGTTAGTGAGGTCTTGGAGTCTTATAGAGCAGAGGGGAGGGGAGGGGAGGGGAGGGGAGGGGAGAGCACGTGTGGAGATGTAAACTCAGCAGGCATTCCCTCAGGCCACATTGCAGGGATATCAATCTGCTTTGAAGAACTACCAGGTTTAGTTTTCTTTCTCTCTCCTCTCTCTCTCTCTCTCTCTCTCTCTCTCTCTCTCTCTCTCTCTCTCCCTCTCTCTCTATCTCTCTCTGGGGTGTGTGTATTGGATTTGTAGACGTACTGTCTTACAGGTCAAGCGGAGTAAAGCAAAACCGTTCTGCTGCCCGCTGTTAGCCCAGCCTCTGCGCTCCCCCACTCCCCACTCTTCGGGTTCACGCCCCAGTAGCTAGCAGGCAGGCAGGCAGGCCGGGTCACTGCACCTGAGGTGGCCACCTCTGCCGTGTGATTATGTGGTCATGTCATGCCGACCTGAAGGCGGAACAGAGCTCGCCGCCGCCGCTACTACCACCATCATCACCATCACTACCATCACTGCCACCCCCACTGCTGCTGCTGCTGCTGCTGCTACTGCTGTTCCTCAAACCACCCACGTCCTCAAAATGGAGTCCGAGCTAGCCTGTCATCAACAGTCTGCTGCTTCATTTATCACATAGCAGGGTGGCTCTTACAGCCTCCGCAAACGCACACACACACACACACACACACACACACACACACACACACACACACACACACACACACTACACACGTGTTATGTGTAGTCCACCTGCTTGTTTTCCATTCTGCCGTCCATAATCAATGGAGAGTAATACCTCCCTGAGCTCACACCTCTCCCTCCAGACCACCCGTTTCACACATGCATGATTCTGATCAAAAATCTTTTGTGTGGCCATCTTGTAGAGGAACATCTCCACCACCACCACCACCAGCAGCAGCAGCACCAGCAAAAAACCCAATTTGTGAGCCGTGCGGGATGAACAGGGTTATTATGTTTTGGGAAGGGTATGGAGAGGGACCTCCTAGTGGGTGGGAGGTGAGAGGCCTCTGATGAGATTTGAAAAGAGATTTGACACCACCAGCTTGGGCTGGTTTGCCATATTACTGTATCTATTGTTAGTCATTGAAAAGAAATGATACCAAAGAATCACACCAAATATGTCAGGCCTAGTCATTCTCACTCCCACACTCATTTTAGGACAGAAGAAAATGTGTAATGTTAAAGAAATTGGAGGATCAGCTGTCCTGGTGGTGCTTGGTGATTGAAGCGAAAAGCATGTTCATCCCCATCGCTTATACACACCTCGTTCCAGGTTGTCATTAGGTTCCATGTTCAGCCTTGACCCGTGAATGGTGGTCACTTGTTCGCATCGATTCCCTCATGGCTGCCTTTCCCTGTGTTGCCTCCTCTTGTATTGACTGTTAGGTTTATCTGCCTGTCTGTGGTGTCAGCAGCATTTATGAATAGCAAAGCGCAGGCTAATGGGCCTTTATTTATGCAGAGGTGCCTGTCAGTCTCCTGGGTTTAATTAAAACTGGGGCGTGCTGCAGACCAAATGGCACGCGGTGGTATCGACGCAGACGAGTCCAGTGATGAAAGACCCTGTCTGCCGAGGTTAAAGGTTATATAGGCTAAGGGAGGAGTGCAGAGTACGGAGCAGAGGTGCATTGTGGGGTGTTGACCCGGGCGTTGCTAGCGCCGCACCCGTGTTAGGGGCAGAGCATTGGGTGCGTCTGCTACCGGTCGCCCTCCACACACCGAGCTAATTGCATCCCAGGGTTGAGGCAGCGGGGTCGATGGGTCCGTGTCAGGAAAGCCCTGGAGTGATTAGCTCTGTCGTTGCATATTCTCTCTCTCTCTCTCTCTCTCTCTCTCTCTCTCTCTCTCTCTCTCTCTCTCTCTCTCTCTCTCTCTCTCTCTCCTGCCCTTGGATTGCTGCAGACGATGGTGACGTTGTGCGTCCTGGTCTGACATGTTTTTGCTATTCCTGGTCCTGTCTTCATCTCCCTTTACTGTCATGTAGGCAGACCGAGTTGAGCTCATTATTGTGAGAATAGGCATTTATTCCTGTTAAAAGAAAAGAAAAGAAAAGGAAGAAAAAAAACTGTCTACCTCAGCTGCCTCAGGGTGGTGAAGTACTAACTAGCTGAAAGTTCATCCATAAGTGAAGACACAAGAGAGGACCTGTGAAGGTTAATGCAGGCAAAC
>JAODXP020000010.1:18212092-18217092 GCA_027497455.2 Sardinella longiceps
TTGCTGGCACCTTCATCTTAGCTTGACAAAGCACAGGAGTGTTTTATGCCTTTTTGTTGGGTAAAATCTCTCTCTCTCTCTCTCTCTCTCTCTCTCTCTCTCTCTCTCTTGCTCTCTCTCTCTCTTACTTTCCCACTCTATTTATCTATCTTTTTTGTCAGTGTGGAAGACATGCTCTTTACCTTTTTTGTTTTTAAAGTTCAAAGTGCTTTAGGAGGCTTTCTCTTCCTCTTCCTCCTGCCTCTCCTCCTCCTCCTCTTCCTCCTCCACCTCCACAGGATGCCTCTTGCACCTCGGGCAAACATGTGGGCCAGGCAGTGAGTGCGAGCGAGCGAGCGAGCCGCCAGATCAGTCAGCCTGGGCACGCTGTGTACTCACCCAGGGCTTTCCTGGGAAAAACAAACAGCCCCCGTTCGGTTGATCAACCCAGCGTGCCACGACAACAACCCAGCACAGACGCAACCCAGCCTCAGTTTTTGAGCAGCAGCAACTCAACCTCTTTACCTAGTGACTCAAGAGAGGAAGTGTGAAGGTGGCTATGGCTGTGTGTGTTGGTGCTTCCCCCTGTAAAGTGCTGCTTGAGGATCACTCCACTGCTGTAGACTAAAGGATTAATAGTTCCCTGTGTCCCAGCGGAGGCCAAAGTGCTGTAAGCTACACACACTGGACAGAAATGGGAACATTGGAGGGTTAAAGGGATTATCCGGGGCGAATCAACCTGGAGCCCTGGTTTTTTAACGTTGCCGAGTGCTGTAGGTAGGTGCTGTATGAGAATAGCAGAAGGGCAGAACTTGGCACAATGTAGACCAAATAGTGAAACAGAAGGGCAGCACTGACTGATGAGGTTGTGGACATTTTGTTTGCCTGTGCCTCCATCAGTTAGTGTTAGCTGTCAGTGTATAAATTTGGTGTACGTTGAACCAAATGTTATTTATTCATTTATTTATTTATTTAGTCTTACACCAACTGACAGCACTCGACAGCCTCGGTGGACTTCTGTTTGTTCCCTTAAGGTGAAAAATGAATGGAAAACTCCACTGAACACCCCTCAGTCCATTCACTCACTCACATCGGGATTTGATCACTGACCAGAGACAAATTGAAAGCTCTCAACCTACTGTTGCTCCATTTTGGTGTTTTAAAAGGCCTTTAGCTTACGGTTTCTTCCTCAGGGTGGCTTTCCTTAGCCTGGTGTCATCAGCGCTATGGCATATATGAAGAGTTTGGAAGCAAAATACACATACATACAAGTCAATTTCAGAAATTTGCAAATATTACGTTTTTCTAAACGTTTTCAAAAATAAGTAATCTCTGTCAAACTGCAATTGGAATGTTATTTTCACTGAAAACTAGAAAAAGAGCAGAAAGGGCAGACCTCCGACAAGACAATGTGGTCACAGATGGTGTTCTGGATCACCGATCACCACCAAAATCGAATCAGTTCTTACTTGTCCCAATACACAAGTTGTCCGAAAATTTCATCCAAATCCATGCCGTATTTTTCGGGTTATCGTGTACACAGTCAGACACACACACACACACACACACACACACACACACACACACACACACACACACACACACACACACACAGACACACGCCAGCGAAAACATAACCTCCTTGGCAGAGGTAACAAATCAAGCCAAAATAATCCAATTGGAGATGGGCTCTCCTTCCCAAAAGCATAGTTGCAAAGTTAGCAACTTTGTTGGTTTCATTGCAATTCTCCACATTGCCAAAAATCTAAGTTGCTTACTGGTCATCGATTATGCTTTTGTGAAACAAACACTGAGACTGATAAAAAAGTTGACCAGGATTACTGTATGTATCTTTCTGTACATTCATCACAACTGAACTTGCATCTGAAGTCTTTAAATTATGCCTTATCCTGTTCTATGATGCTGTTTCATTCCATACATTTCAGAGGCTAACATTTGACTGCTTCAGTAGACAGATTGTTGTCTAGAGAATCAATTGTTCTTTAAAACAAACATGCTGTTCAGGTCAGGTTGTCTTTGCAAAGGGGAGCGTTTTTTTTCTTTCTCCAGCGATCTTTTTTTTCCTCTCTACTGCTGAAGTTTCTGTGTGAGTGTGTGGGTGTATGTATGTGTGCTGTTGTGGGCTGATGTTGCTGGTGTTTCTGCTGGTGTGTGTGTGTGTGTGTGTGTGTGTGTGTGTGTGTGTGTGTGTGTGGTCTGTGTGTGCGGTTTGGGGCTGATGTATTGAGTCGGTGTAGTGTGAATGTTTTATGGGAAGGGCGGCTTGTTGGCAATGAGAGACAGGGCCGCTGAGGGCGCTCGGGGCGCACAGACAGCTAACACAGCACCTGCCTCGTGCCTGCTTACCAATTTATGAGTCCTCCCTTGTCTCCTTCCATCTCTCTCTCTCTCTCTCTCTCTCTCTCTCTCTCTCTCTCTCTCTCTCTCTCTCTCTCTCTCTCTCTCTCTCTCTCTCTCTCTGTTGCACTCTCTCTTACACACTTTCTCTCTTGAACTCTTTCTCCATGTGTCATGTACAGTACATGTATGTAATGTGTACATGCCTACCAAGATATCCACACATGTAAATACATACTCTTTCTTTCTCTATCTGCTGTTATGCTCCAACACCCTTTCGTTTTGTGCAGCTGATTCACTGCTGTATACCATCTCTCTCTCTCTCACACACACACACACACACACACACACACACACACACACACACACACACACACACACACACACCTCTCTTTCTCCAGAGGAGGTGTCATGTCACGAGGCTAGATGTCATTGTCACCAATCAGCCTGAAACTTTGCCTCCTTCTACTGTCATCTCTCTCTCTCTCTCTCTCTCTCTCTCTCTCTCTCCATCCATCTATCTATCTATCTATCTATCTATCTATCTATCTATCTATCTATCTATCTATCTATCTATCTATCTATCTATCTATCTATCACTTCTTCTCTCTGTTCTCTCTCTCTGTTCCTGATGATTTTGCTCCACGTCCAAGGAAGCTTTCAGACTGGCAAATACACCAGCAGGTGATAATAGTATTTCTCGCTATTTCTCGCTATGGTAACAAAATAAAAAAACATGTCCCAGGATGAGGTGATTTTCTTTTTTTCTTTATAACTCTCAGTGATAACATGCAGTGAAAACATTGTCAGATGAATGTGAACTCCTCTCCCCTCCCCCACTGTCCCTTGAACACCTCCACAGCCATTCATACTGTATCTGTGACCACACACAGGGGATCAGGAAGGAGTGATGCTATTTGGGAAAGTGTCCACCCTTCTTCCAGGTGTAGCAGAGAGGGAAAAAAGTAGAGCGAAAAGTACAGATGTTCATTTTGTTCTGTTTTCTATTTTCTCATACACTGGTACCAAAGATCATTGAAAAGTGCATTTTGTGATGTAATGTGACACCTCCACTTATGCAGGCACCCATTTCCCAAAAGCATAGTTGCTAACCAGTTAGCAACTTAGTGAGTTAGCAATAGGAACTGGCATTGCAACCAACAAACGACCCCAACAAATGTCCTTTGGGAAATGAACTCCAGACCAGGATGATCCACCTTTGCTGCCATTAAAATGCATTATGTTGGTATATCTGTCAGTATTCAGTGTCTCCTCTCACTGTCTCCTCTCACCCTATCCCCAGTGCAGCCATCATTTTGTGGGGTCTCATCTCAACATGCTTTGCAAGCGAGCAGTCAGCTGTCATGCCCAGAGATGACTGCTGATTGGATGATCTGAAGGCAGAGGCGGGTCGATAGGGTTTTGGTAGCCAGCTGTGGCTCGGTGGGTTTGTCAATCGCTTCTTTTGTCTGAATGGAATGGATTGCCATGTCTTCTTCTACTTGTGTTATCTGGAAAAAGAAGAAGAAAAAAAAACATAAAAAAACTTTTCGATTTCACTCCCTGTCTCTTTCTGTCTGTCTTTCTACTGAAAATCAATTTTTCAATCTTTTTTTTTCTTTTTACGTAAGTAGCTTGTGAGTTTTCAGTCTGCACTGCTTACTCTCAGTTGTCTGATTGTGTTTCACCTGACAAACAGCAGAGTGGTGCAAGAGGGCTGTGTTTTTATTTTTGTTCTCTCTCTCTCTCTCTCTCTCTCTCTCTCTCTCTCTCTCTCTCTCTCTCTCTCTGTCTTTCTCCAAAGAGATGCTGAAATGCTGAAAGGGAACAGCTGTTATTTTCGTAGCACTTACTCTTAATCAGCCATTTGGCTGCCTAGAAATACATGACTTATAAATGTCTGATGTGTTGCTGGATAGCAGGTTCATCATATGACGCCGATTCACTTTACAGGTGCGCCTTCTGCCAAACCTTTTTAAGGTGATTGTGTGATGTGTATTTGTGTGTGTGTGTGTGTGTGTGTGTGTGTGTGTGTGTGTGTGTGTGTGTGTGTGTGTGTGTGTGTGTGTGCGTGTGTGGTGTGTGTGTGTGTGTGTGTCATCTGAGTGATTTTCATTGAGTGATCTTGTGTGTATAGAGATATGGATGTTTTCATTCACGACTCATGTTCTTCTTGTGTGTGTGTGTGTGTGTGTGTGTGTGTGTGTGTGTGTGTGTGTGTGTTTTCTGTGTTCCCGTCAACCATATTGAGCAGTCTCCATGAGCTATAATGAGGATTGTCACAACAGAAGGCCAAACAGCAGTGCAATCAGTAGGAAGAGAGAGAGAGAGAGAGAGAGAGAGAGAGAGAGAGAGAGAGAGAGAGAGAGAGAGAGAGAGAGAGAGAGAGAGAGAGAGAGAGAGAGAGAGGGAGAGATGGAGAGAAAGAATGACAGCCTAGAGAAAGAGGAGAAGGAAACATCAGGTAGAGGAACATTACTCGTTTAATAATGACCGTACTTAAACAAGCATAAAGCGGATGGCTTTCATTATGCCAAAGTATAGGAACATTAAGCCAAATTAAAACATGCATGCTGTGTACAGTATGCTAATACAGAGAGAGGGAGAAAGAGGGGGCTGACAGAGAGAAAGAGTGTGAAGAAAGAGAGGGACAAGATGAAAAA
>JAODXP020000010.1:18232092-18237092 GCA_027497455.2 Sardinella longiceps
ATCTGTGGAAATACAGTCCTCCGCTTGCTGATGGATGAGTGGGGGAGGGGTGCCAAGAGATACTGTACGTTGGTGTGTGTGTGTGTGTGTGTGTGTGTGTGTGTGTGTGTGTGTGTGTGTGTGTGTGTGTGTTTGTAAGTATGCTTATTTTTGTTTGTATGTGAATCTGTTCAACTGATGCACAGAATTATGTGTGTTTGTGTATGTGTGTGTGTGTTTGTTTGTGTGTGTGTGTGTGTGTGTGTGTGTGTGTGTGTGTGTGTGTGTGTGTGTGTGTGTGTGTGTGTGTTCTTTTCTTATCTTTTTAGTTTGTAACTACATGGTAAAGACTGGTGTGTTGTGTCTGTGGTAGTGGTAGTGGGGAGAGGTTGGTTTTGTGTGGGTGTGTGTTTCATTTTTTGTGTGTGGTATCATATCACCATATGTTTGTTCAAGGCTGTGTGGGTTTCCTTGTGCACCTGTGCAGCTGTGAGTGTGTGTGTGTGTGTGTGTGTGTGTGTGTGTGTGTGTGTGTGTGTGTGTGTGTGTGTGTGTGTGTGTGTGTGTGTTTGTGTTTAATATGTACATGTAGGTGTGTATGTGCCTGTGTGTATGTGTGTGTGTGCGTGGGAGGAAGTTATCATGGAGCACAAGTCGGAGCAGGTGCTATTTACACTGGGGCTCATGCTAAGCTAAGCAGCGGCTCACTTTTAGCAGGGCTAGCCGGCTTTAGCTCTGGCCCCAGTCTCCAGGCCTGGCTGCCATCCAGGGCTGAATTTAGCAAAGGTGCCTCTCCTGCTCCCTTCCTCTCCCCTCCCCTCTCATCTCCTAGCCTTGCCCTGCCCGCACCACCTCCACCCAGCCAGGCCACAGCCAAGAGCCAGGCTCCCACGCTGCTCTCCCATAGCATGGCCCTGAGCTGGCTAGGGCTAGCAGGTCAGAGAGGAGGTGGAAGAAGGGAGGGAGGTCTTTCTGTGTGTTTGTGTGTGTGTGTGTGTGTGTGTGTGTGTGTGTGTGTGTGTGTGTGTGTGTGTGTGTGTGTGTGTGTGTGGTAGGTCTTTTTATAGATACACTCGCTCTCACACACAAATCCACAGACACAGATAGATATCCTCATACATGCAAATACTTTCACACACACACACACACACACACACACACACACACACACACACACACACACACACACACACACACACATTTTCACAATTCACACAATCCCTTTTATCATAATTTGTTTGTATATTTGTTGTATGTGAAAGTATGTAATTGTGTGAGCCTATTTATTGTAGTAATATACTGTAGATCTGTTATCTAATCAGTAAATAGGATTGTAAACCTACATAGAAATTGAGGTGTGTGTGTGTGTGTGTGTGTATGTGTGTGTGTGTGTGCATTTGAGTATGTCTATCGGAAAGCAAGAGATATACTGTAGATACAATTGAAAAAAAAGGGTTTGTGTGTGTGTGTAAGTGAGCTCGTGTGTGGTTTGTGTGAATGTGGTGTGTGTGTGTGTGTGTGTGTGTGTGTGTGTGTGTGTGTGTGTGTGTGTGTGTGTGTGTGTGAGTGTGTGGAGGGCGGCAGATGACTCTCTGGGCGCGCGGCCCAGGAATGTGTGCGATGGAGTGGGTAATGGCTGACTCCACTGCACCTCTGACCTCCAGCAGCCACACAAGTCCTCCTCTGTTCCTGCTCAGACTGATTACAGGGTCAGGCCTTGCTCTCTCAGCCATAAAACACACACACACACACACACACACACACACACACACACACACACACACACACACACACACACACACACACACACACACACACACACACACACACACACACCACTGTCAGCATTATGTGGAAGGAGAAAGAGGACATTTACTAGCACAGAGTGAGGGAGAGAGAAAGGAGAGATAGAGAGAGAGAGATGAAGAGAGAAAGGATGTAATAAGAGAGGGGTAAAAGGAAGGAGGGAACAAATGGATAGAGGGGGAGAAAGAGATGTCACTTTAAGAGTGGCTGATGACAGGGAAGCTCCCATAAAGAGGCAGATAGATAGAAAGAAAGAAAGATAGATGGATGAATGAGTCATAAATAAATGAGTAAACCAATAATAAGAGACGGGTCTGAGATTGGAGAGAGAAAGGAGAAATGATGATTCTGTGATTTGTGTCCTTCATATTTATTTCTCCTTTTCTTTGGCTCATTGTCTGAGAGGTTGGAGATTAACAAAGAAATATTTGCCTTACATCTGTGCATAAAACATGCAGACGCTGAGGGAGGCTGGGAATGGAGGGAAGACAGTGAACAAAAGCGAAGAGAGAGAGAGAGAGAGAGAGAGAGAGAGAGAGAGAGAGAGAGAGAGAGAGAGAGAGAGAGAGAGAGAGAGAGAGAGAGAAAGTCTGTGTGTATGTATGTGTGTTTGTGTATGTGTGTGTGTGTGTGTCAGATAGAGAGGGAGAGGTGAGGAGAGGAAAAAAAGTGTGAGAGAGTGAGAGAGTGAACGAGAAAGATAGACAGAGTTAAGGATAGTGAAAGGGGAAAGCGAGAGAGAGAGAGAGAGGCAGAGAGAGAGAGAAGAGAGGGATGAGAGGAGGGGAGGGGAGGGGAAGCAGATGAGGGGCTAGCTTAGCGGCGCTGGCATTTGGAGCAAAGCCCTGCAGAAAGGCGAGTGCTGGCGCTGGCGCTGACCCGTGTAAAGAGGTGGTGTGCGAGGCATGCATAATGGATGCTCAGGCGCACACGCAGGCCCCTTAAAAGCCACACGAGCCCAGCCGCCATGGGAGAGGAGGCAGAGGAGGAGGAGGAGGAGGAGGAGGAGGAGGAGGGAAAGAGTGAATGAGAGAGAGAGAGAGAGAGAGAGAGAGAGAGAGAGAGAGAGAGAGAGAGAGAGAGAGAGAGAGAGAGAGAGAGAGAGTAGTTCTGCTTTCATGTACCCCAAACGAGCCCAGCAAAACATTCCCACACTGAGTTCATGTTCCCTCATGGTTAGGTGGAAAGCCATCGGCTCTATAGTGTCAGTGTCTGAGAGTGGTTTCCCTGGCCCGCTCAGATCAGACCTGGACCAGCGGATGGGGATGGTGTGTGTGTGTGTGTGTGTGTGTGTGTGTGTGTGTGTGTGTGTGTGTGTGTGTGTGTGTGTGTCTGTGTGTGTGTGTGTGTGTGTGTGTGTGTGTGTGTGTGTGTGTGTGTGTGTGTGTGTGTGTGTGTGTGTGTGTGTGTGTGTGTCTGTCTGTGTGTGTGTGTGTGTGTGTGTGTGTGTGTGTGTGTGCTCACCCTCATCTGCACACAGCCCAGAGAGGCAGTTGTGTGGTGCTATGAGCATTACCTGTATTTAGCTTCAATTTCACTGACAGTTTTAGGTCCCATACTGTAACAATCACTGATGTAGAATAATTTCTGTGTATTTTTATCATCTCCCGGATTTAGACGAGGAGATTTTCGGCCAGAGCCTTTGAGGATTGTGCAATGATGTAATGAAGATGTAATTATCAAGTGAAGTTTTTTTTAGTATTATTTTGCAAAAGTCATTGCCAATACACCTTTTTTAAAAACTATGTTCCTTTTCCTGGAACTCAAAATACCATTGGGGATTACACTCTAATCTTTACTAACTTCAAACTTCTATGCCAATGCCAAAATCTCCAGTCAGAATTATGCAATCTCTCATCTAAATAAAACTCTGCCTTCAGACATCACAAAACACCAACAAATCAACTCCAAAACACACATTAGACCTACACAAGTTTGTTACTCTGATTAGTTGCTCTTATTGTTTCTTCCAGATCAACATGTATGGCAAACAGTGAACACAGCAATAAGCAGTACAAAGAACACAAATTTATATTCAAAATGTGCAATGGAATTTCTGTATTAGATAAAATTATATGATATGAAATGATGAAAATAATTTCCTAAATTCAGCAGTAAGTCTTTTCTGTTTGACAGCATTACGCTGTGAGGTATCTAATACTCTAATAGGCTCAGTACAGTAATGGTGTGATGGAGTAAAGCTGTAGTGTAATGGTGGTTGTTCTCATCATGGCTGCCAGGGAGGAGGTGAAGAAGTTGAATCATGTGTGTTTGCTGAGGCAGAAGAGGGGCCAGGGAGAGGAGAGGAGAGGTGAGGAGAGGAGAGGTGAGGTCAGCTGATTTGAGGCCAGTGGCTGGTGAGGCTCGGCCGAGGAGGGTGTGGAGAGGCGGGGGTGTCGGGGGTGTCGGGGGAGCAGGTCTGTGGGGAGGTCCTGCGGTGCCCTCCACTAACTAGCCGGCACTCTGATTGGTGTTGCTTTGCTGGCAGGGGCCCCTGCGGTGCGGGGCGGGCAGCCCTAATTAGAGACTGCTGGTGGTCTCTTCACCTGTGAATCACCTGGCGCTTCTCACCGTAACCCCGGTAACCTTCACCTTGGCCCCTCCACACTCCTCCGATGTGTTGTGCATTTCTTTCTCTTTTTTTTTTTTTTGTCTCTCAATGCCTTCCGGTCTTCCTCACTCTCTCCATGTGCTTCTCTCACTCTTTCTCTCTCTGTTTATCTCTCTCTCTCTCCCTGTACACTCTTCTTTTCTCACTCTCTTCCTCTCTTTCTCCACCTGCCTTCTCCCTTGGGTGCTCTCACCTCAGTAACATCTGCTATGTGCTGAGGGCCTCTCGTTAAGGAGTGTGTGTGTGTGTGCATGTTTGTGTGTGTGTTAGTGAGGGCATATGTGTGTGTGTGTGTGTGTGTGTGTGTGTGTGTGTGTGTGTGTGTGTGTGTGTGTGTGTGTGTGTGTGTGTGTGGTCAAGCACATATGATTGGTGTGATTGGTAGCGGGTAGTGTCTCATTACTCCTGCTCAGGTCTCACTGCTGCATGAGTGCGCTTGCTTGCTTGCTTGCTTGCTTGCTGCCTAGGGTGAGTCACATTTCAGCTCCACCGCCTTCTTACCTCCAACTTGTGTTTGCCATTATGGACAAAAGCATCATTAGCACATTGCCCATGGTATGAACATATGGGCGCCAACATAACATTGTCTTCCATGCACGCATAT
>JAODXP020000010.1:18249592-18254592 GCA_027497455.2 Sardinella longiceps
TTTTCCTGTCACTCACACACCCTCTCTTATAGTCTATCTATTTGTGAACCGCATTTCTTCCTCCTTCCAGAATGTCCTGAGTGCATCCCCAGCCTTCTCCGTCTATTCCTTTCAAAAAGCAAAACAAAACAAAACAAAACAAAAAAAACATAAAGTCTTGCACCAGACTGTTGCTGTAGCAATTGCTAGTAAGCTAGCTAGTTAGTTAGCACAGCTAGCTTGCTAGCTAGCCTGGAGCCCCTTCAGGCCGCATCCCAGGAGGCCAGCTGAGCTGAGCTGAGCTGGTGGTTGAGTTCAGACATCCCCGTCGCCTGTGGGGTCCTGTACCCTGGTAGGGGGAGAGGGGGATATGAGAATGCCATAGCGTGGCAGCTCTGAGCCCAGACCCTGGTGACATGGAGTGTAACAGGGAGGAGAGGGAGAGGAAAGGAGAGGAGTAGGGCTGTGCTGTGCTGTGCTGTGCTGTGCAGTGCAGTGGTGGTGTCTGATGCCGCCGCGGGCCCCTGTTGGAAGTCTGCCGGCAGTGACATTTGAAGTGGCATTTTACTCACGAGCATCCGAGGACAGGCGCTCCCACTTTAAGCACTCATCGGCCTGTCTTTAATTCCACACTCTTGCTCTCTTCATCTCTCTCTCTCTTTTGCTCTCTCTCTCTCTCTCTCTCTCTCTCTCTCTCTCTCTCTCTCTCTCTCTCTCTCTCTCTCTCTCTCTCTCTCTCTCTCTCTCTCTCTCTCTCTCTCTCTCTAACATTCTCTCTCTCATTCCCTCATTCCCCCTTGACTCTTTCTGATGGATGACATGGCAGCAGGAAATGTGTGTGTGTGTATGTGTGTGTGTGTGTGTGTGTCTATGTGTGTATGTGTGTGTTTGTGTGTGCCTGAGTGTGTGTGTGAATGTGATGGGGCTGTGTGTAAATCACCGGTAGAGCGAGGGGCCACTCGCTCAGTCCTGTCTGCCGTGGGGAGATTTAGAGTCCTTGGCTCAGGCTGGAGCGATGGAGACGGGGCCGGTGAGTGTGTGTGTGCGTGTGTGTGTGTATACGTGTATGTGTTTGTCTATTGGAGCTCTATGCTAGATGGCTTTGTTGGATGGGGAACTGGGGGTTGCAGTGTGTGTGTGTGTGTGTGTGTGTGTGTGTGTATGTGTATGTGTGTGTGTGTGTGTGTGTGTGTGTGTGTGTGTGTGTGTGTGTGTGTGTGTGTGTGTCCGTTTGTCTGTGTGTGTGTGTGTGTGTGTGTGTGTGTGTGTGTGTGTGTGTGTGTGTGCCATAGCCCTGGGACAAGCCGTCTCCATGTGGACCCCTCTCTGTCTCCCAGCCTCCCAGTGCTAAGGGTGTGTGTGTACATTCCCATGCTGCTTTTGTTGCTGTTGACCTCGACCTCACTCCCACCTCACCTAGCACACACACACACACACACACACACACACACACACATACACACACACACACATACACACACACACACACACACACACACACACACACACACACACAGACTAACACACTGGGCCAGGCATGGATCAACAGAGCGTTCCTCTGAGAACACCCCGGCAACCCCGGCAGGACGGGGATCTGCGGTGCTCTGGCGCCATGGTGACAGCCACTTCCTGTGAGTGAGGGCCAAAGCTCTTTAAGAAAAATGAGCGACTGTGTAAATGTGTGTCCACTCTAGTGATATGTAGCTTTCCTAGGCATGCTCAAGTATACATTTCTTAAGTATGTCTGAGAGCAAAGAGAGCAGAGAGAAAGAAAACAGAAAAGTAAAAGGAAAGAAAAGAAACTCAAAGAAGCTCAAAGAAACAAGTGATACAAAGAAACCGAATGGAGAAGAAAAATACAACAATAATAGACAAAGGAAAGTCACACAGGGGAGAATGGAGAGAGATGATGTGTCTCCTGTAAACTCGTCTGCACTGTCCACACTTGTGGCTGTCATGTCACGTTTCCAGCACCTCTCGGGGGGGGGCAGAGAGAGTGACAGGCCTCAGCTTTAATCACTCCGCCCGGAGCTGACCTGTCATGAAACCCGTGGCTTCGGAGAGGCGAGCCTCCTGACATTCTCCAGCCACCACCACCTACCGACCCCCCTCTCTTCTCCCCTGCTTCCCTGCCCCCAACCACCCCCACGGTGCTGCTGAGCTAACCGCCCCCCAGGGTGCCAGGCTAATTAGCCAGCAGCATTTAGCCCCGAGGCAAAACCTCCACGCAGCCTCCTGTCGATTCACCTCCCTATTGGCTCGGCCCGAGTGCTAACAACAGCAATTAGCCAATAAACACACAGAGCTCAATAGCACCGGGTCCCCTTATTGGTTCTGCTTTTGCTGTAAACAATTCTCAGTAATCAGCCACTCCAAAGGGAGTTTGTTTTTCCACCCGGCCTCCTATAGCTTTCATTAAGTATAAAGTGTAAACCACGGGACCAAATTAGCAAACCTGGCAACCTTCACCTTCCAGAACAGCAGGCCATAAAACACTGTGGTGTCCTGGGCGACTGGTGCACTGTGGGATAGCGGTGGTCTTCCGCAGCAGGGAGCTCATAGATCAATGAAGTCTGGAGCTGTCTTGGATCTGCTTTGCTTTTTCTTCTTCACTCTTATTTCTCCCCCTCTCTCTCTCTCTCTCTCTCTCTCTCTCTCTCTCTCTCTCTCTCTCTCTCTCTCTCTCTCTCTCTCTCTCTCTTTCTCTCTCTCTCTCTGTCTGGCTCTGTCTCTCTCTTTTTAATGGCTGTGTATTCCTTGAATCATAGTCTATTTCAAGGAAAGAAGATATTGAGCTTCTGTGTGCATTATTGAATGCAAGACCAACTTATTTTATGGCTCCTGAACGGGATCCAGGTCACTAATCTATGGATGGACTGTAAATGGCTGGAGTACTGTATGAATCAGCTAGCCTGTACGCTATCCTGTACAGACACAGTGCTATGGTAGATTGATCTCCTCTGTTTGAGGTCAAGGTAGTGGCACATCTGACACGAGGTTAAAAGCATTGTGTTTTATCACCGACTGAGCTTGAAGGGCTTAGCTTACCCACCTCCCTCTCTCCGCCTTTCCTATCTAACCTTCTTTATCTATCTCTTCATCCATCTCTCCCTCTCTCTGTGTCTCTCTATCTCTCTCTTTCCTCAGTAGGAGATAACTGGCATGGGGGACGTTCACCCCTCTGCCCCATTAATTAGCCTCCGCAAATTAGCGGACAGTCGGGGCGGAGGAAGTCGAGCGTGTAATTTAGCCGCGGTCTCCGAGTCGGAGAGGAAGAGGAGAGGCGTGAGGGGACTCATAAGAACTCACTCGCACGCGCGCGTGTGCGCGCACACACATGCACATACACACACACACACACACACACACACACACACACACACACACAAACACATTCTCTCGCTCTATCTGTGGCTCTCTCACTTACGGATATGCACACTCACACATTTACACACTCACACACGCAGCACACAGCATGGCTGCACAAGGAACACATTTCCTTCAGGAGATAGAGAGGGAGAGGAGAGCATGGCACACACACACAGACAGACTCAATGTGATTGTGGAGTTTTTACACTCACTCCAGTTGGTCAGCTCTTCCTGTGGATCAGCAAGAGGGACAGAGGGAATGAAGCAGCCAAGAGAAAGAGAGAAAAAAAAAAAGAGAGTGAGTAGAGGGAGGGAGGTGGGACTATAAAATCCAAAATGAGGTATTGGAGAACAGCCAGACATTTTATACCATCTACATTTACCAACTGTCATTTTTATAAATATCACAGCACACAAGGTACTCCAAATCCTACTAGAAGTTTCAAGGTTTACACCGTGTCGTTACTCTTGCTTATGAAATTTAGAGTTCATTTGACAAGGCTCCTCATCTTCCACACAGTCAGACATTAGCCTTTGGCAAATTGTCCTCTCTGGGCCTCCGTAGTCTGTAGACCTGAGGCCCTGTTGCCTTGGCCTGTCAGGAAATCAGAGAACACCCATCCGTCTAGCGTCTTACTCAGTGCCACGGGCTACCCAGTCCAGCTCAGCGAAATGACGCATATTTAATATCAATGATTGTGGTTTATTTTTATTTCTGAAAGGCTTTTAATTAGGTTTGCATGTGTACTATTTTTGTGTCGCCCAGTTAGATTGCAGAGTTCCACTTCCCAGTGTGCAGTCTTTGTGGAGCGAGCCTCAGAGAGCAGAGCACAGCGCAGTCATTTCCTACCTCCATTAGCGTTCCATTTGGGCTCCTCTGTTTGGCACAAGCCATCAAATGCAACACTCCACACGTGATCACAGCGGCACGTCTCTCTGTAGCACTACACACGCTCCACTACACACATACACACACACACACACACACACACACACACACACACCCACGCACATCCTTTCTCCCTTCTCCAGCTCTTCATCTTAGCCCCTCACACACACACACACACACACACACAAATACATATGTACACACAGGAGCATGAATGCATGCACACACACACACACACACACACACACACATGCATAAACATATGCACACGCACACACAGAACACACACACACACACTCGCCACCTCCCCTGCGCCCCTCCTGTGGCGGTCCACTCGTCTCTGACCGGAGAGGTGTGATTAGTCAGGGTTCCCGTGGCAGCGCTGTTTTGCAACCAATTAAAGCCTTTACAAACGAGCATTAATCTTCGGCACCCGCGCCGATCAAAGCCTCCAGCCTCCCACATCCGGAGGTATGGATTACCGGCCTTCCTCAGAGAGCCGGCCAGTTGAGCGTGTTTGTGTGTGTGTGTGTGTGTCTCTGTGTGTGTGTGTGTGTGTGTGTGTGTGTGTGTGTGTGTGTGTGTGTGTGTGTGTGTGTGTATGTGTGTGCGTGCTTGTGTGTGTGTTTGCAGGGATCAGTAGAAAAAAGCTCTCCCGGTCTCTCTCTCGGCTGGCTAATTTGTTTTCAATGGGCTCGGATCAATGAGCCTGAGTGACCAGGGCCAGTGCGGGGGGATGGGGGTCTGCAGTAATTGGTCAGAA
>JAODXP020000010.1:18257092-18262092 GCA_027497455.2 Sardinella longiceps
CCTCAGCTACTACAGAAGCAATGTTTTTGAACTCAAAAGTGATATTTTACTGTAAATCCTTAGTTCACATCCAAACACGTTTGTCCATGGCACTCATTTTGTGTAGATTTGAACAGCCTATGCACCCATGTTGTTGCAAGATCTGTGATCTGTTTGTGTGTGTGTGTGTGTGTGTGTGTGGGGGGGGGGGGGGGTGCATGGAGCTTGGGAAATGTACTTGTTCTTCATTTTGAGGTTCAAGGTGCTGACTCTACAAAATGCTGAAAGTACAGGCCTTAGTTACAGTATTGGTTTAACTTCACAGACTTTTTTTTATTTTTTTTTTACCATCAACAGTTTTTCATCAATTTGCTCAGTATTATGAGATCGAGGCTAATAATAAACTATTGTCTTTTGTGTATTTTCTATTGGCAAAGGTGTAAGCTTGAACTAAAGTATGACGTCTACAAAAATGGAAGACTAGTCCACTTCTCAAACTCTGTATGGTTTGATAGGCATGCAGAGAATACACAGACTGACTGACTGACAGACAAATATACAGGCAGATAGACAGATAAGCACAGAGAGACACACACAGATTACTTGTATTTACAGATGTGTGTGTGTGTGTGTGTGTGTGTGTGTGTGTGTGTGTGTGTGTGTGTGTGTGTGTGTGTGTGTGTGATATGTGCTTGTGTACATGTGCACTCCCCGCTCCATCAAAGGGCAGCAGGGGAAAGCTTCAGACAAGAGAGATGCGATCAATACATCGATCTGCATGGCTCAGGCTCTTATTTGGTCTGCTTCTTCAGGGGTCTGCACACACACACACACACACACACACACACACACACACACACACACACACACACACACACACACACAACTATACACACACACTTCTCTCCTCCACACACACACCACTAAACCACACTCACCTTTCGATTTGGAACACACACACACACACACACACACACACACACACACACACACACACACACACACACACACACACACACACACACACACACACACTCACACAATCTCCCTTCCCCCACCCCATCCCACCCCACCCCACCCTCCAGCCCTATCCACTAGCTCCAGGCTCTCAGGGAAGAGAAAAAAAAAGCCCATGATGATAACTCTTGTTTTCTAAACGTACGTCCTCTTGCTAAACGCCCTTAAGCAGCTGCCAGTGATATTTATGACGAGGCGTGTCACCACTAGAACCGATTCATAGCACGAGATCTCCACGTCGGCACAGCAACGTCGGGACTGCCGTCGGCTATCCATCATATGTTGGCGACAAGGGCGCTCTCTCTCTCTCTCTCTCTCTCTCTCTCTCTCTCTCTCTCTCTCTCTCTCTCTCTCTCTCTCTCTCTCTCTCTCTCTCTCTCTCTCTCTCTCTGCTGTGTGTGTGTTTGCTTGTGAGGCCCTTCTTGCTCGTCCCTGTCTGGGCCACCATGGTCTTATCTGGCACAGATGGATCTCCTCCATGACGGTCTTGTCAGAGGTGGCAGGCTGGATTTATAGCCCCCAGAGCACTAACTAGCCCACAACCAGGCAGGCATAAATTCACTTACATCACTGTACCTGGGTGCTGAATGGATTAGGATGTATGTGTGTGTTTGTGTGTGTGTGTGTGTGTGTGTGTGTGTGTGTGTGTATGTATTTGTATGAGTGGTTGAATATGTGTGTAAGACATCTGTGTGTATCCCTGTATGTGTATTTGGGTTTTGTGTGTGTGTGTGTGTGTGTGTGTGTGTGTGTGTGTGTGGGGGGGGGGGGGTTAAATCGATGCAGTGTTGAGCTTTTACCCATCATCCCCCATTCCCCCCGCTGCTGGATCCCGCACCTCTAATTGAGAGTGTGAAAGGGAGCACGTCTCATAAATCGGAGGCAGGGGCGGAGGTAGGGGTGGCGGCAGTGGCGGGGACGGTCGATTTTTGAAACATGCACGTTTTCTCAGATGACACACTCCTCTCCGGTTTGGACAGCCGGACGGCAAAATCCATCATCGTGCCGGTGACACAGACGAGAGTCGTGATAAACACCTAGTCTCACACACAAATACACACACACACACACACACACACACACACACACACTTCAGATATTGAATATTTATGCCCAAATCAAGTCCTGCCTCTTCCCCTCCCGCTGTGATTGGCTATGAGGGACTTAAGCACAGGGCCTCTGGCTGGACCGGAACACAGACTGACAGTGACTAATCATCTGAGAATGAAACAGAAGATGGGAGACGGCCTTGTTGATTTTTTCTTCCTCACAGAAAGCATATGGAACCTCCGTTAAGCTGTGGACTCCCAATTAACTGTCTATTTTTTTTTTCTTTCACTTCTCTGCCAATAATGACACTAACGCTAAAGAGCTCTTTAAATAGCTGTGGCACGGAAATTGATTTGTGGAATGAGGGAACATGTCGTTTGCTGTTCCGGGACTCCACTTATGTGTGTGTGTGTGTGTGTGTGTGTGTGTGTGTGTGTGTGTGTGTGTGTGTGTGTTCAAAGCCGAGAGACAGGGTACATATGTGCTTTACTGTAATGACCCTTAAGCATAATCATAGAGCACACACAGCCATCCCAACTGTAAACACGTCATATTAATTGAAAGAGCTGAACAAAGACAACATCAGAGACGGATGAAAAGCAGCGTAGAATAACCTGAGAGAAGACACTGAAAAGCATAGCTGTGCTTTAGTCTTTTAAATGATTTAATATAATGACATGCCACAATATGATACAAGGATTACAAGAAATGCAAGGAAGTTTATTTGTCACATACGTATAGTTAATGAGTGTAAGATACGCAATGATTACCACATGCATAAATCACCAAAGTCCATGTTTTTGCACAAGAAGCAGTGGTCTGTGAAATGTTGTGCCTTAAATCACTATTTTCTTCTTTACCATTGTTATAAAACAACCACCTGAACACCCAAATCTTTTGGAGGAATCCTTTTTCCGTCCTTCTCTCTTTCTCTGATATATAGAGAAAGAATTAGAGAAACTACACATTGAATTGGTGAGGGGGGCTGTTGGTCTTTCTCTATGTGTGTGTGTGTGTGTGTGTGTGTGTGTGTGTGTGTGTGTGTGTGTGTGTGTGTGTGTGTGTGTGTGTGTGTGAGATAGAGAGAGTGTGTTTGGGGGGGGTCATTGGTGTTTTTGTTTTGCATGCTTGTATCTGTCTATAAATAAGCTTGCAGTTATGACGGAGGTGCTCTTTTCTTTCCCAGGCAAATGACTGACTGATTGCCTTTTATCCTGCATGTGGAGTGGCCACAAGAGCAACAGCATCACCCCTCGACTCCTCCAGCTAGCCCCCTCCATCTCTCTCTCTCTCTCTCTCTCTCTCTCTCTCTCTCTCTCTCTCTCTCTCTCTCTCTCTCTCTCTCTCTCTCTCTCTCTCTCTCTCTCTCTCTCTCTCTCTCTCTCATCACACACACACATACACACACACACACACACACACACACACACACACACACACACACACACACACACACACACACACACACACACACACACTTCTCTCTATTTCTCCTCTCTACTCTGTTCATCAGAAATGGCAGAGTGATAAATCAAAGCAGCCCACTGCGGTTCACCCAGCACCATGGCTCCATCAAAGCCATGTGACCCACCCTTCATCCCTGTGGTGTGTGTGTGTGTGTGTGTGTGTGTGTGTGTGTGTGTGTGTGTGTGTGTGTGTGTGTGTGTGTGTGTGTGTGTGTGTGTGTGTGTGTGTGTGTGTGTGTGTGTGTGTGTTCAAGTGTACATGTGTATGTGTGTTAGTACATTTGGAGAATTTGGCAGATAAGAGTAGTTTTGGCATGATATGTGTATGTTTGCTGATTTTGTATGGCTTGTGTGTATACAGTATGTGTATGTGAGCATGTGTGTTTACCGTATGTTGGCAGATTTAAAGAACCTGAGATGAACATTTTGTGTTTCAGTCTACAAAGAGAGGAATGTGTGTGTTTTTGTGCTGTAGGTGTGTGTGTGTGTGTGTGTTTATTTATTTATTTATTTATTTATTTATTTATTTATGTATTTTGATTGAGTGAGCTTGTACAGTAGGAATATTTTTCTTCTCTCTCTCTCTCTCTCTCTCTCTCTCTCTCTCTCTCTCTCTCTCTCTCTCTCTCTCTCTCTCTCTCTGTGTGTGTTGTGTCTGTGTGTGTGTGTGTGTGTGTGTGTGTGTGTGTGTGTGTGTGTGTGTGTGTGTGTGTGTGTGTATGTGTTTGTGTGTGTGTTCTCGTCTGTATGTGAGAGAGGGCATCCTCCCATGTTGGCAGAGGATCAGAGAGCGGTTAATTCAGTTGTTGTCGGCAGCTGAAAGTGGAGCAAGCTGCAGTGTGTGTGTGTGTGTGTGTGTGTGTGTGTGTGTGTGTGTGTTGGGTAGGGGGTTTGCTGGCACAGGAGCAAACAGCCACTCACAGGCCTCCCAGCTCATCTCCTGTGTGCGATGTGATTGGTTGGCGTACGAGGTCAGGGAGCAGGTGTATCCTCCCAACAAGTCTCCTCCTCTCGACAGTTCGCCAAGGGCCAACACCACTGGAGCACTTAACCTTCTCTCTCTCTCTCTCTCTCTCTCTCTCTCTCTCTCTCTCTCTCTCTCTCTCTCTCTCTCTCTCTCTCTCTCTCTCTCTCTCTCTCCCCTTCATCTCGTTCCAATTGCTACCTTCATTTTGGTCTATCATTTTGGTCATTAGAACAACATTTACATGTTTTGAGCAAATCTCACATTACTATTGCAAGTCATACAATGTATACATACATCATACATTCACCGAACGTTATCCCAGCCAACGAGCCACCCTTTCATCATCACCTGTTCTCTTTCTGTGTGTGTGTGTGTGTGTGTGTGTGTGTGTGTGTGTGTGTGTGTGTGTGTGTGTGTGTGTGTGTGTGTGTGTGTGTGTGTGTTGGGGAAAGGGGAGGGTGGGGGGCTGGTCTGCGAGGCTGCTGTGCTTAATATATGTATTCATGTGAGATGAGAACTCT
>JAODXP020000010.1:18277092-18279592 GCA_027497455.2 Sardinella longiceps
GCTTGCCGGCTCGACCCTAGCGCTGGCGTTAGCCGCGCGCCAGCCTCGTAATTACAGGGCTATCGCCGGCGCCGCTGATGGGTAATGACACATTTGCAAATTAATTCTTTGAGCGCGGCTACAATTAGCATATGGCGGAGGGGAGAGCGACTCGGCGGACACCCCTGGAGCCCGGCTGCAATCACCAGCAACCGGAGATGAAAGAGAGTCGCAGAGAGGGAGAGAGAGAGAGAGGAGAGAGGGGGAGAGAAAAAGAGAGAGAGGGGGAGAATAGGGGACAAGGGAAGGGAGATAGAGAAGGAGGCGGTTGACCCAAGTCTATTCATTTTTATTTTTTTTTTTCTGAACATGTTCAAGAGCAATTTGGTTTATTTAATTATTTATTTGATATTTTTTGTAGAATTTTTTATTTTTTTTTGCTGTGGTTTGGTCTTGCATTAAAGAGGCGGTGTGCCCACTGAGAAGCACATGAGTAGGGCATGCCAGGGAGAAAGAGGTGTGTAGGTAGGGCAGACCTCTGCTGCTCACTCTCACACCCGGGTCATGTTATTCTCAGCAGGTACACCACCTTTTTTATGCAATGAGACGCCCTGGTTTTGTGTGTGTGTGTGTGTGTGTGTGTGTGTGTGTGTCTGTGTGTCTGTGTGTCGTGTGTGTGTCTGTGTCTGTGTGTGTGTGTGTGTGTGTGTGTGTGTGTGTGTGTGTGTGTGTGTGTGTAGAAAACTAGAAAGGCTCATGTTTATGTTATTGCTATTATATGTACTATTTTCCTATAATCTGCTCTGGAGTCATGGGTGAACACATGCAATGCCAGACTCACACACACACACACACACACACACACACACACACACACACACACACACACACACAGCCACTAGACCCGAGCCATCACTAAACCCCTGCAGTCATGTGAACATGATGGACGCTGGTGATCTGACCACGGTTATCATGGGCGCCAATGGCACTAATAGAAGACGGGTGCAGTATGTGGACGTGATTTAGCCTGTGTCTTCAGCGCGTGATAAAGGCTGTGAGGCCGGATTGTTCTAATGTCATGTGACACATCCTTGTCATTCCATGGTGACTATACACATATACAGGGTTTTATAGCGTCAACAAAGAGGAGAGATCTTCTCTCCATAGGATTTTCTCTCCTTCTCTCTCTCTCTCTCTCTCTCTCTCTCTCTCTCTCTCTCTCTCTCTCTCTCTCTCTCTCTCTCTCTCTCTCTCTCTCTCTCTCTCTCTCTCTCTCTGTGCCTCACAGAGAAGGGGTGGGCAGTGTGCCTGTGAGAGATTAAGAGATGCCTTATCTGTTTCCCCCGCTGTGGGGACTGATAGAGCATGCACACACACACACACACACACACGCACACACACACACACACACTCACTGCTGCACTCATCCGGCTCTTTGGGAAGCGAATGGGGTGCTGGGTGGCCATTTCCAAGTGTGTGTGTGTGTGTGTGTGTGTGTGTGTGTGTGTGTGTGTGTGTGTGTGTGTGTGTGTGGAGGATGAGGACGAGTGGAGTGAAGCGTGGGGACAGAAAGCTGTTGGAGGACAGATAGCTGTGACAGCAGGGTGTGTGTGGGGATATGGGGTGTTTGGGGGATATTTACCATCAGTCTTGCCCCCTTCACTTAAACCCACTCCACCCCTGCCCACCCCACTCCACCCCTGCCCAGCCCACCCCACTCCACCCCAGCCCAGCCCAACCCCAGCCCTGCCCCACTCCACCCATGCCCTGGCCATGCCCTGAGGAGGCTGCAGCTCAGACACAGACAGACAGTGTTTGTCTCTCCTTTGCACTTCACCTTGTTGTTGTTATCCCTTTTACTGTCGATTATTAATGGCTTCCCTTGCACAGTGTGCTTGTTCTTTCTCTCTCTCAAACTCTGTCTCTCTCTCTCTCACTCTCTCTCTCTCTCTGCTTTCTTTTATTTTCTCTCTGCTGCATCTCTCTCTCTTGATTTCTTTCTGCCTCATTTTATTCTTTATTCTCTTTCACCCCTCCTGTTTCATGATTCTCTCTCTCTCTTTTCTCTCACTCTCTCTGTCACGCACTCTCTCTCTCCATCTAATTCTCCATCCATCCTTTTTTTTTTCTCTCACCTCTCTTTCTTGCTCCCTCATCAGAGCATGTCAGTCGCTGGCAGAGAGAGAGAGAGAGAGAGAGAGAGAGAGAGAGAGAGGGAGAGAGAGAGAGAGAGAGAGAGAGAGAGAGAGAGACAGAGAGAGAGAGGGAGAGAGGGATGTGCTGGTTATGGGGAGGGGGAGGGGGAGGGGGAGTCACTGGTCTCAGGGGGGTTTTTATGGCCTTTGAATCGACTGCCTGACGCATTACCTACATCTACAGGGGCTTCTGCTGCTACTGCTGCTGCTGCTACTGCTGCTTTCACCAGCAGCCAGGGGCGAGCAGTCGATCACAGATGGTGTGTGTGTGTGTGTGTGTGTGTGTGTGTGTGTGTGTGTGTGTGTGTGTGTGTGTGAGTGATATA
>JAODXP020000010.1:18287092-18292092 GCA_027497455.2 Sardinella longiceps
CCACTCTCCTTTATCCTTTCTTTTTTTGTCACCTCTCTTTCGCTTTCTCTTTCTCTTTCTTTTCTCATCCTTCCCTCTCTCCATCTTTCTCTCTCCATATCCCCCATCCCCCTCCCCGTCCCTCCTCCTCTGACTAAGCGGAGGGACAGGCTGGAAGTGGAGGTCTGAGTGTGATGGATGTTGTTGTGAAACCAGAGTGAGGGAGCAGGGCATGTCAGGGCAGCCCAGGACTAGGTGAGGCTCTGTGGGGACCATATAGCTCACGAGCTGGGCCTCCGACAAACACCAGCCAGCCATCCAGTCAGACGGTCGCTCGGTCAGCCACTCGGTCGCTAACCTGACAGTTAGCGCCGCTGAATTATTCACACTTCCTCATTTTCAGCCAATGGGGAGGAGCCTGGGCATAGAAGGCTCATGAATATTAATGCAGAGGGAAAAGGGACAGTGAGTGGAGCATGTGGTAGTGAAGTGTGGGTAGCATGTGTGTGTGTGTGTGTGTGTTTATGTGTGTGTGTGAGGTAGAGAAATGGGCCGTGATGAATGAACACACCCTAGAGCACAGGAGGAGGAGGATTAGGAAAAAGAGGAAGAGGAGGAGGAGGAGGAGGAGGAAGAGGAGGAGGAAGAGGACTAGTTTACCTAAGTGAGGGTAGAGCACCCAGGGCCGTGTGTTTCTTGTCAGCCACCTGGCCCCCACCTATGGGTCCATTCCCACACTGCTTCACAGTCACAGTCAAGATGCTCTCTCCCTCCTACTCTCTTTCTCTGTATATATACTCTATCTGTCTATCACTCGCTCTCCCTTTTTCTCTCCCGTCCTTTTGTTCTTCCTGCCCTTTCTCTCAGTCTCCCGCATTCTCCATTTCTTTTTTTTTTGCTTTCCTCTTTTCCTTCCATCCCTCTCTCTCTCTCTCTCTCTCTCTCTCTCTCTCTCTCTCTCTCTCTCTCTCTCTCTCTCTCTCTCTCTCTCTCTCTCTCTCTGATATGGAGATCTGAGGGCTCAGGCTGCTGAGCTCCTGCAGTGCTGCTCATGTGTCCCAGCATGCCTCTGGCCTCTGAACTCACCCGCAAGGTCACAAGACTGGAGTGTGTGTCTGTATGTATGTGTGTGTGTGTGTGTGTGTGTGTGTGTGTGTGTGTGTGTGTGTGTGTGGGAGTGTGTGTTTTAAACGAAGGCCAATGTGTGTGTTTTTGTTTAAAGGATGGGTTGTGTGTCGGGTTATGTTGTTGGATTTTTTATGCCGTCTAGCTCTCTCGGTTTATTTATTTTTTTCACAGCCTTGTTGTTGTGGTGGTGGTGGTGTGTGTGTGTGTGTGTGTGTGTGTGTGTGTGTGTGTGTGTGTGTGTGTGTGTGTGTGTGTGTGTGTGTGTGTGTGTGTGTCACCATTGTGAAGAATGTATGTATGCATAAATATATGAATGTGTTGTGTGTGTGTGTCTGTGCTGATATGCCAGGGATGACAGCTGCTAGCTGTCAATCTACCTCCTCATTGCTCTCAGCTTTTCTCTCTCTCTCTTTCTCCTCATCCCTCTCTCCCTCTCTCCCCCTCTCTCCCTCTATCCCTCTCTAACTAAGTCTGTGCTCTATTGTGCCCCCTGTGGGCCTGGCATGCATATGACTGCCCCATCAGTAGCACAGCAGCAGGGTCAGTCAGGAAGCAGAGGTAGGAGGAGCAGAAGCCATGGCAGCACTGAGTATAGTACAGACTTGGCTTGGGTTGGGTAGGGGAAAGGGCATATCACAGCACTGGAGCATCTCTCTCTCTCTCTCTCTCTCTCTCTCTCTCTCTCTCTCTCTCTCTCTCTCTCTCTCTCTCTCTCTCTCTCTCTCTCTCTCTCGCACACACACACACACACACACACACACACACACACACACACACACACACACACACACACACACACACACACACACAGGCAGGCAAGGCCAGACTCACAAAAGAGCAAACACTTAAAGCTGAGCTGTTTGCGTTTAGCCGTCAATGTGCTCTCAAAATAAAGAGAGGGAGGGAGTGAGAATGTGTGTGTGTGTGTGTGTGTGTGTGTGTGTGTTTATGTACAGACTCGCTCTTCCCCCTCTCCGCTTCTTTGCCATTCACACACAGAGTTGCGCCCCCCCCCCCCCACATCCACCCCACCCAACAAGCACCCCTCCCTTCCTCCAGTCTTAACTGCCGTTGCCCTAGCAACGCTGTCAGACACATGCTAGTTTTTCAATGATTACTTGACAGGGGGAAAAAAAGAAAGGGGGGACATTAAAAGAGAGTGAGAGAATGGGAGAGGGAGGACGAGTAAAGAGAAAAAAAGGGAAGAGGGAGAAACAGATAGAGAGAGAGAGAGAGAGGAAGAAAAGGAGAGAAACAGCTTGGCAGAGGCCAGGCTAATTATTTCAGGGTTGGCTGGGAGGAGAGGGGAGATTGAGAGGTGGTGGGTGTGTGTGGCGCTGGTGTCACGGTCTCCTGCATGCTTTACGCACACACACACACACACACACACACACACACACACACACACACACACACACACACACACACACACACACATTTTCTCTCGGCGTAAACTGAGGTACAAGAGGGAGCACAGTTGAGGTGAGCTTTAAGCCTGTAAGCCACAAGACCCTGAGCACAGCAGCCACACAAAATGGAGTGGGAAGCTAGAGGGGCTTTTTACACAATAAACTGTGTGTGTGTGTGTGTGTGTGTGTGTGTGTGTGTGTGTGTGTGTGTGTGTGTGTGTGTGTGTGTGTGTGTGTGTGTGTGTGTGTGTGTGCGCATGTGCGTGCGTGTGCGCCTGCGTATGCGTCTGCGTGCGTGTGTGTGTGTGTGTGTGTGTGTGCTGCTCTCTCTCTCTCTCTCTCTCTCTCTCTCTCTCTCTCTCTCTCTCTCTCTCTCTCTCTCTCTCTCTCTCTCTCTCTCTGCATCGTGAGTGTAATTGAAGAAGAACCAGATTACTTATGACTTAACAATGCTCTGACTATTACTGGGTAAGCCTGTAGGCTTTGTTGTGCCTGTGTGTGTGTGTGTGTGTGTGTGTGTGTGTGTGTGTGTGTGTGTGTGTGTGTGTGTGTGTGTGTGAACTCAGGCATGCATTTTCAATGCCCTGTAGCTGCACACTCACACACACACAAGTGTGTTTTTACTGCCGCTCCAAAGCTATGCCCTGCTTCGACCCACAACACCCACTGACACGGAGAGGCTTTGAAGTATGCGGATAATGTGGATCTGTCAGTCCCCCTGCCCTCCTCCCCCTCACACACACACACACACACACACACACACACACACACACACACACACACACACACACACACACACACACTTTCTTTGGCCCCCTCCCTCTCACTGGCTGTTTCACACTCGCAAGCTTTTTACACCGCACACACACATACACACACGCACACACACTGCTCTCTCTCTTTCTCTCTCTCTTTTTGGTAGCCTGTCAGTAATGTAAAGCCCAGTTTAAGACCTCACATACATTTACTACCTCATGGGAATAGCACACTCCAGCCACATTCTCTCTCTCTCTCTCTCTCTCTCTCTCTCTCTCTCTCTCTCTCTCTCTCTCTCTCTCTCTCTCTCTCTCTCTCTCTCTCTCTCTCTCTCTCTCTCTCTCGCTCCCTGTCTGTCTCTAATGGTTGTTTGCCTGAGGGGACCCTAGAGAAGGCATGTTGTCAGGCCAGACCTGTTAGTAACTGTAACTCAACAGTCAAAAAAAAAATCTGCATATTATCCCACAACCTGCACCTACCAGGAAACCACAGCAACAGGTACGGGAATTAAACTGCCAAAGGCAATCGTGTGTGTGTGTGTGTGTGTGTGTGTGTGTGTGTGTGTGTGTGTGTGTGTGTGTGTTTGTGGTGTGAATGCTCGGACTGCTTGAGGATTAGAGTAACAGGGGTCAGAGTGCAGTAAATGTCAAGAGGCCGCAGATTCCCACACACATGCATTGCACACACACACACACACACACACACACACACACACACACACACACACACACACACACACACACACTGGTTTGGCTCTGGAGACCATATGAGACCAAAATAAGCTCAACAGGACGTGTGCCACAGGGCAAGCACCAGTGGGTCCCTGTAGCCATTTCACCTCACGAGTGCAGACCGTTAGCCTGCCTGTCTCTCTATGGCTGTACAGTAGCTTCTAGCTCCAGTCCAGCTCACTAATTGTAACCAAACTTGGCCATTTCTAATTATAGGCATGTTAATATTGCAAAATGTGGTCTCATCCGTGCTATATCAGGGAATAGGGAACACCAAACGTGATTCAGCCAATCATAATCAAAGACTGGAAATATCTGCTTTAGAATGCACAAAAATGATAAACAACCTTCGGTGCTAGCTTCAGATGAAATGCACACTAGCTGTATGGCACCTTCTGTAGTTAGTCTTGCTGGTGGTAGAGTACTGTAAGCCCTAGCAGTGAAAGCTATTAAAGAAGTTAAAGGTTGCCCTGTGTCTGACCCCACACCAATGACTGGTGATTTGAAGACAGCTCATTTGTGTGATTGAGAGCACGAGGGGAGACATCCCCCCCTGCTAATTCCACTTAGAGTGGTCGCCAGGCGTGCTGTTCCTCCTGAAGTTGTCTGTCCTCCTCTCCGTGATGCTGCCCTGCTGATTTAGCTGAGCTGGTTGCTCTTTTTTTTATTATTTATTTATTTATTATATTATTTTAGCTTCCTGCTGGTTTGTTGCTAAATGGAGCTCTGGCCAACCTCACAATATTTGTTGGAGCGTAGCAGGTCGAATGAAATGTAGCAATTTGTCTGCGTAGCATCTCTTTTTGTGTCTCTCTTTCTCTCGTTCTCTCTTACTCTCTCTCTCCCTCTCTCCATCGCTGTCTTTTTACACACATTCTCTCTCTCCCTCTGTGGACACTCACCACATGCTCACATTAATTAACACCAAACAAGGCCAGGAATGGCTTTCATAACCTCCTGGTGTTACAGGGAGCAGTGAGTCAGGCGCAACACACAC
>JAODXP020000010.1:18307092-18329592 GCA_027497455.2 Sardinella longiceps
TTTTTTATTTATTATTTTTTTATTATTATTATTATTTTTTACAATAGGATGACAGCTGAATCCTAAAAGATAAGGTATTTGGATGATTCAGGCCTAATCATGAGTATTATGTTTGGCCATATTATGAAGCCAGTATTATGTTCATTCATATTGTTCTTTATATGCATTTTTATTTATTTATTTTGCAGTATATCTGTGTGAAGAAGTCTTTGCTAAAATCTTGGATAATCTGAGGGGTCACTGTGTGATGTGCAACATAGTCAAATTATATAAGGCCTGTGGAAAAGCAGGGGACTCAGGGACGCCTTGGCATGTGTGGCTTCAGGCAGGCAGAGAGGGATGGAGGGATGGAGGGATGGAGGGAGAGGCAGAATGAGATTGGAGATGGAGGGAGGACAAAATGAACACTATGTCAGCGCTGTTAAATGCTGGGGTGAGTGGAGTTGGAGAGAGGGAAAGAGGGAAGGAGGGAGAGAAGGAGAGAGTGATAAAGGGAGAGAGACAAAGAGAGCAAAGTGGGAGGGAGTGTGTGTGTTTGTTGTTTGTTTGTGTGTGTGTGTGTGTGTGTGTGTGTGTGTGTGTGTGTGTGTGTGTGTGTGTGTGTGTGTGAGGAGGGGGGGTTAAAGCCGGGGCTGTTTTTGTTTAATGCGATAAATAACATCAGAGACCGCGGCTAAATGGAAATCAATGTGATTAGTCCATTAGCGTGGGCTTGAACTCTTTGGGCCTTTTTAACATATCTCTCTTTCTCTCCCTCTATCCCCCTCTCTCTGAGTCTGTCTATCAATCCTCTCTCCTCCTCCCTCTTCTCACTTCCTGTCTCCATTAAGGTTGCTTTTGCTCTCTCTCTCTCTCTCTCTCTCTCTCTCTCTCTCTCTCTCTCTCTCTCTCTCTCTCTCTCTCTCTCAGCTTGCTTTTTATGTGAACTCCTTCTGTCTCTCTGTTATTTACTCTAACACTGAATTAATTTGTGCCCCCCCCCCTCCCCTCCTGTTTTGTTAAGACCTCTTTTAGATGCACAGCCACCATTTTTAGTTTGTCAATGTGTGCCATGCATGCATGTATATATATGTGTGTGTGTGTGTGTGTGTGTGTGTGTGTGTGTGTGTGAGAGAGAGAGAGAGAGAGAGAAAGATATGCGTGCATGCCACTCTCACTCCCTGTTGTCACTTTAGCGTCTTTAACGTGGGCATGGGGATATCCCTCCCTTTCCTTAATTGTCCTGTTCCGATTAGCATAACCTCCTCATAATCACCTTTATTTGACTGATTAACAATTCAGGGAAAGATTAGGCAGTTAAGTGGTAAGTCATAATTAGGGAAATAATTGCCCTGGCCATGCCACGCCTCATTCTCCTACCCACCATCTGTTAGAGGACTGGGGGAAGGGATGGGGGGCATTTAACGGAGGGGAAGGGGTACAATAGCATGGAGAGGGTTAAGATATGATTATTTTTTTCATGGAGATATTATGTTATCAGGCTAGTGTCTTCTATATCGTAGTCAATTCTTTATTCTCCTTTTTTATGTGAGGGTAGACACAGAGTGAGTATGGGTGGAATAAACGGTGAGGTAAATACAGGTGGTAATTTTGTGAGGTAAGGCTCCAGAGTCTATACTTTCACTTGTTTATTATCCCAGGCCAAAAGTAAATGAAGCTGAAGGTGAGATGTTCAGATGAAAGGACCTGAAACAGATGGAAACAAATAAAGAAAAAAAGGAGAGGATTGAGGAGATCATTCCTTTTTTCTCTGTCTTTCTTCTGAGAGGATTTACCTATTCATAGCCATAAAGAGCCTATGAAGTGTGTGTGTGTGTGTGTGTGTGTGTGTGTGTGTGTGTGTGTGTGTGTGTGTGTGTGTGTGTGTGTGTGTGTGTGTGTGTGTGTGTGTGTGTGTGTGTGTGTGTTTACCTTGATAGTTTCTTTGTCTTTTTTATCTAGCCTGAGTTAAGTAGCAAGAGTGTTCTCAAGTGTTGGGTTTTAGTGTAATGCATGTCTAACAGCAGGATGTACAGTATGTGTTGTGGCCAGACTCATCTGTGGCCTGTCCTTGAGGCTGCAGCTCCAGACGCACACACACACACACACACACACACACACACACACACACACACACACACGCACGCACACACACACGCACGCACACACACACACACACACACACACACACACACACACACACACACACACATGGTTGACCACAGAAAGGTAGGGAAAGATGGAGAGGCCATTATCAGGACATTTGTCTTTATGTCTCCCCACCTCTCACTGCAGACCAATCCATATGGATGTGTGCGTGTGTGTGAGTATGTCTAGGTGTGTGGCTTTCTGCAAGTGTGTGTGTGTGTGTGTGTGTGTGTGTGTGTGTGTGTGTGTGTGTGTGTGTGTGTGTGTTTCTTTCTGTCTGTTTGTAGTTTTGTGTTTGTGTGCTAGAGAGTATAGAGCGTGATTGAGTGTGTGCTTATGTATGTGTTTTCGTGTGTATCTGTGTGTGTGTGTGTGTGTGTATGCGGGTGTGTGTGTGTGTGTGTGTGTGTGTGTGTGTGTGTGTGTGTGCGCGTGTGTGTTTGCGCGGAATCTTTTCTACCTCGCACCACAGCAGATTGAAAGGTAAAAAAGTTTCTAGGACAACAAAGCCTCATAAATCAGCCCTTTGCTGCTTGCGACAGTTCGACAGGCCCACACAGACACATACACACTCTCTCTCTCTCTCTCTCACACACACACACACACACACACACACACACACACACACATATACACGCATGCACAAATACAGAAGAGGAGAGTTAAACAAAGGGTCCACATTGACACACATATACACACAACAGTTAGATGAAGGGCCCACACACACACACACACACACACACACACACACACACACACACACACAGTTAGACAAAGGGTCCACATTGACACATATATACACAACAGTTAGATGAAGGGCCCACACACACACACACACACACACACACACACACACACAAGTACCGAAAGGGTCCACACACAGGCTATTGCTTGCTGTCAGAGAAGCAAGCCCTGGTGATAGCAATCAAGTCACATCCCTCCTTATTTCATCATGGCCTTGGGGTTTTGATGCCGCAATCCATTGGTTAAGTAGACCATTATTTTAAGGTGGGGAGAAATTGCGTGATTAGATAGCCCTGAAGTGTGTGTGTGTGTGTGTGTGTGTGTGTGTGTGTGTGTGTGTGTGTGTGTGTGTGTGTGTCTGTGTCTGTGTGTGTGTTTTCATATGTATGTGAGCATGTATGTGTTCGATATGTGTGTGTTCAATATGTGCTGTGTGTGTGTGTGTGTGTGTGTGTGTGTGTGTGTGTGTGTGTGTGTGTGTGTGTGTGTGTGTGCGTGTGTTTTACAGTAGTGCTTTATGGGCTACTGTCTGCCTGGAGCGGTCTGAGCTGTTGAAGGAGCAGCCTTGATTAGTGCACTGGATGGACGGCTCTCTCAGCGCCTCTCCTCCAAGGAGCCTGAAAATGAGCATTGATTACAAGTGCTTTGATTACCTAGTTATCTATTTCAGTTTTCTTTGTCCTTTTTCACTGTTATAGATGGAGACAGAGTGGGCATGTGAGTGAGGGCAAGATGGATAGAGAGAGAGGGAGAGAAAAAAAGAGGAGAAGAGAGGAGAGGACTGATGTCACACATCACTGATGCCACACTGTCACACATCACTTCTTGTCTCAATCATGTGCTAGTATCAGACCACTGCTTCTCTCTCTCTCTCTCTCTCTCTCTCTCTCTCTCTCTCTCTCTCTCTCTCTCTCTCTCTCTCTCTCTCTCTCTCTTTCTTTCTCTCTCTGTCTGTGTGTTTGTGTGTGTGTGTGTTTCTGTGTTCACTGAGGAGAGAGTGCTTGGGCCCTTTGTTGCTGAGCAACAGGGTAATACCAAGGCCTCGAGCCAGTGTCTGGTTGTGTGTGTGTGTGTATGTGTGTGTGTGTGTGTGTGTGTGTGTGTGTGTGTGTGTGCACTGTCTGGGGATCCGTGCGTAGGTCAGTGTAAGGAGGGCGTCTTCTTTATCGTGAGATGTCCATCACATTCTCAACTGGTTCACCCTGACTGGAGGGGATTACTGTGCGTTTCTGCTATGTGCTACTCCTGATCTTCCCTGGAGGGGTTAAGTTCACCCAAGCCAAGTGGGGTTGGGACTTCTTCACCTTTGTTTTTGTGTTAGTGTTACACCACACCTGCAGTACTGCACACAATAGTCTACAGTAGAATTTCATGCTAAGGTGAGCAGTGAGATTAAAATAATTTTCCTTGGAATCTGAGGAACATTCCAATTTCTACTGTGGAGAGCACTAAAATAAGTAATGTTTTAGCTTCAAAAATCAGGAACGAATTCAATTTTCTTGTATTTAACCAATAAAGACCACCAAAAAAGGGTGCTGTCCCCAAAATTCGGGGACATCTGGTCACCCTATCCTAAACCTGCACAATATAAATTATTATATTTTTTTAAATATTTTTTTTTTAGCACAGATATTGTATACAAAATGGTTCTGGTTGCTTTTAAATCCAACGTGGCTAACAAGATGAAGGTGTATTAACCATAATTGTAACAAAGCCCTCGCATGAACAGACATACACGGCTGCCATCATGTTAGCGATGGGTCAAAAGAGCCCGGTTGGAGATGAACTAAAGCACCTGGTACATGAAACCCTTTCCTACCCTCTACCTGTCTCTCTTATGGACTCGCTACGTTAGCATTATCCATTATGATGATCACTCTGGAGACAGTAATGATGGGAACAGACGGTTTTCCACTGAAATGCTCCATCTCTGCGATTAGCGGTTAGCGGCAGTGGAGGTGAGCCCATTCGGGGCTAATTACCCCTTGAAATATTGTCGCTGGCTGGCGCTCAGACTTACTGTGCTAACTGGCTCCATCAAAACAAGCCAAGCGTCCCGTCGGAAGAGCGGCGGCAGCGCTAGTAGCAGCAGTGGCGATGTGTCTTTGTGTCTTCGAAAATGGGAGTCGTGCTCCTCAAGCATTCAAACTGGCTAAGTAATTATTAGCCACAGTGAATGCTAATAAAGGAATATTATCTTTTTTTCCCTTTTCTTCTTGTACTTACTCATGTCTTACACAGAAAGCCTACATTTATGACACTTCATCAGGTTGGGAGTCTACTGAAGTGGGAGGCCTAGACAGTATATATCTTACCTTTGATTAGTTGTAGCCATTTGTGTGTGGCTGGGGTGGATGATTGTTCTTTCTGACAGAGTGGACATCTATTTATGGCTCTTCAATTTCAGTGGGGAGATGGTGCTTGCGTGTCTTCATGATGTATGGCTAATAGATTCTTCAGACAGAGAGCAAGACGGCCCGGCTAGACTGAGTCAGAAGACGTGCGAGGAAGAGAAAGAGAGAGAGAGACTATAAAGAAAGAGCGAGAGAGATAGAGAGAGAGAAAGGGAGAGAGGTAGTGTGTGAGGGAGACAGCGAGGGTGAGACAAAGACAGAAAAGCTATAAGTACTTTGCTTTCGGTTGGTTTGCCAAATCAATGATGTGTGGCCGCGTGATCGATGAAAGGGCTTACGAGAGCCGAGCAGGCTAATGGGCAGGTCAGTGGCTTGAGCGACGCCGTGCCGGCTCCTGCAGCTATTACTGCTCCAGCTGTTAATAGTGCCACACTCCACACCATAAAACCAGCCAAACATCACATACTAAAGTGTGTGTGTGTGTGTGTGTGTCTGTGTCCGTACTTGTGTGTGTGTGTGTGTGTGTGTGTGTGAGAGAGAGAGAAAGAGAGAGCGAGTCAGTTAAAGAGGAGAGAAAGCTTGTGGTGAAACATGCAGGTCTGCAAGTCGCCTTGTACATTGTCCTCACCATCACCACTCAACCACTAACTCCTGACATGACCGCCGCCTCCGCTGCGGCAGCAGTCATTAGCCACCACTAGGGGGCATTGAAGCAGGAGGGGGGTTGAGCCCCGGCGGCCTGCTCGTTGGCGGCTCGGATACGAGCGCTCGCTAGTGAAATGGCCCCAGTGGAGGGATGGAGGGAGGGAGGGGGGCCGGCTCCAGGCAGGCCAGCTCAGCCCTGCGGCCCCAGAGGCCCCCTGCGGGACTCCCGCGGCGCTGAGAGGCAGCATATGGTGACTGGAGTGAGGGGATATTTGGAGACAGTGTACAGTAAATACGACAGGGATTAGTGGGCAGCCTGCTCTTAATCCCCTCAAACTCGGCCCCCCTCTCACCAGCCGCTGTTTTTTTTTTTTTTATGCTCTCTCTCTTCCTCCTCTTCGTCTTTAACCCCCCATACCCCCACCCTCCTTTCCACTCTTGACGCTGACTCTCATTGGCTCAACACCCCCCCCCCCCCCCCATCCCCTCCCCAGTGCAAAAGGGGGAGGATTGTCAATGTCATGATTAGTCATCTGGTCATGTCCATTTTTTTGTCTTCTTCTAAATTTGTGGCTGGCTTTCCCCTCGTGACCGAGGTCAGATAGTTGGAGTGGTGTGTGTGTGTGTGTGTGTGTGTGTGTGTGTGTGTGTGTGTGTGTGTGTGTGTGTGTGTGTTTGTGTGTGTACGTTTTACTGTCATGTTGTTAGGATATGCCACTCCCTGACACCCCCGTACCGCTAAGCTGTTTTTCAGGGTTTTGTTTAAAGTAGGAGGACATGACTGTGTTACTTGGACCTCATATTTCAGTCACTCCCTGCCTCCCCCTCCCCTCTCCTCTTCCCCTTACACTGCATCCATTTCCCCCCTCTCTCTCTCTCTCTCTCTCTCTCTCTCTCTCTCTCTCTCTCTCTCTCTCTCATGCTCTTCGAATTTTTCTCTATCTCTCTTTTTGCATCTCTCTGAATTTTTCTCCATCTCTCTCTCTCTCTCTCTCTCTCTCTCTCTCTCTCTCTCTCTCTCTCTCTCTCTCTCTCTCTCTCCATCTCTTCTTCCTTTTTGTTTTCTCTATCTCTCCGCTCCATCACCATCTGTTCTCTGCCACACAGAAGGTGTTTCCTCCTCCAGCAGCAGCAGCAGGCTGTGACTGCATGCGAGGAGGAGGAGGAGGCTTTCATCCGAGCCCGAGCGGCCATTGCAGACAGACAGACAGACAGACAGACACACACACACACACACACACACACACACACACACACACACACACACACACACACACACACACACACACACACACACAGACCCCACACTGTTTACCCAGAGACAGAGAGCCCCGACACACAGCACTCCCTTCCACTCCCGGCTCTCAGCTCTCTGCAGGGGAGGATAGCCAGGACAGAACAGGATAGAGCAGCCAGGGCCAGAGGTGGAGGGTCCAGTCAGTGGGTTAGTGTTGATGGTGGTAGTGGGTGGTGGTGGTAGGTGGTAGGTGGGTGGGAGGATAGCAGGCACACCCAGCACCCCCCCCCCACCCTATCCTATCCCCACACTCCTCCCCTCCTTACTGTTGTCTGTGGCCTCCCCCTCCGTGCTCGCCAGTGTGTCTGCTGCTGCTGCGTGTGTGTGTATTTTTATGTGTGTGTGTGTGTGTGTGTGTGTGTGTGTGTGTGTGTGTGTGTGTGTGTGTGTGTGTGTGTGTGTGTGTATGTGTGTGTGTGTGTGTGTGTGTGTGTGTGTGTGTGTGTGTGTGTGTGTGTGTGTGTGTGTGTGTGTCTGTGGCCTCCCCCCACCGTGCTCGCCAGCATGTCGGGACCAGAGCGGACTGCAATGCCTGGTGTGGTGTTAACTGACTCAGTGTGGAGTCAGGGAGAAGAGAGGGAGGGGGAGAAAGAGGGAGAGAGGGATAGAGAGATAGAGGGAGGGAGAGAGGGAGAGAGAGAGGTTGGGTGGGTGGGTTTGTTTGATAAACAGGCAGAGCGAGGCTTTGAAGTGCAGCGGGAATAGTGTGGCCCTCAAGCAGCTGTGCACTGGCAGGGCACAGCCACAGGGTCACTCAGCGGGGTTAATGACAGCATGGGCTTCATTCCCCGACACCTAGCTCCCTACAGCACACACACACACACACACACACACACACACACACACACACACACACACACACACACATAAATACACATGCACACATACAAATACACAAACACACAGTCAATGCTCTCACATAAATATGCACACACACACACACACACACACACACACACACACACAATACAAACACACACATACAAGCACACTATTCTACATAGACAATGACTGCTAATTGCTAATCCTTCATTCAAACACTAATATGTGATATGCACACTAAGGTAATTCTGGGACACAGTCAACATCAGTATGGCTTGTGCTCTTTTTCACTGCTGCCAGGTTTTTACACACAGGTCATTTGGAATGCCTTTTACCTCCTCCTCTGCTGTAATTTATTCAGAACGGGCTGTTTGGGACAAAATCTCTCTTTTCTCCCTCCTTTCCACACACACACACACACACACACACACACACACACACACACACACACACTAGCACACACTATAGGCACTCTGTAGACCTCCCCAGCTGGTTAACTCACCCCTTCAGTTTTGCATCTCTTTAGCATTTTAATTGGCCTCTTTTCCCACCCCAGCCCTAATTTAATAACAGTGCTTAGAGCAAGGAAGCAGAGGCCCCCTAGGCCATGACTAGCTGGGTCCTTTTGTGGGACTCTCTCTCTCTCTCTCTCTCTCTCTCTCTCTCTCTCTCTCTCTCTCTCTCTCTCTCTCTCTCTCTCTCTCTCTCTCTCTCTGTATCTGTTACTCACCGCAATAGGGCTTAACCCCTGTGCAACCCCAAGCTCACATGGAAGTTTTATCAATGGTCAGGGAACAAAAGGGTTTTTTTTAGAAGTGCTCTATAGGAGCCCCTGTTCAAGGGCCTTTTCACCAGGCGTCTTTGTGCGTCTGTGCACACATGTTAGTTTACGTATGCTAGTGTTGTTTTGTTTTGTTGTTGTTTTGTTTTGTTGTTGTTTTTTCCCGACTCTGCCAGTGCTGTGGAATCACTAGAATGTTTGCTGTACTCGTGTGATAGGCTTTGGTTGGAGAGAGAGAGAGAGAGAGAGAGAGAGAGAGAGAGAGAGAGAGAGAGAGAGAGAGAGAGGTAGTCTAGTCTGCTGTATTGCTAAAGGAGGGCTTGTGATAGGCTTGGACACAGTAAGGCCAAAGGAAGAGGAGGCCCCTTCCTCACCCCTAAAGCCACGGCTGAAAGGTTGGATACTTGTTGCCCGCAGAAAAGAGGAGGGCCTCCCTGAATGGTGTGCCTTTCAACAGGGTTCAAAAAGAAGGTGAAAGAGGCACTCTGTTCAGAGACAGAGAGAGAGGGACAAAGAGTATGTGAGAGAAAGACAGAGAAAGAAAAAAAAGAAGAGAGTGAGGGAGTGAGTAAGAGAAAGAGAGAGGCACAATACCAACACGAACACCACAACTACTGCTATTACACTTTGACTAGATGAATTGACTATTTGGTAGACTAGGGAGATTCTATCTATAAATCACCATGACTAACCGATGCTATCAAATGAATGCTTTTGCAACAGAGTTAATAGTATTACTTATAATTAGAAATCTCTCTCTCTCTCTCTCTCTCTCTCTCTCTCTCTCTCTCTCTCTCTCTCTCTCTCTCTCTCTCTCTCTCTCTTGAAACCCTGACCTGCATACAGAAAGAAATGTGGAGCAGGTTCTGTGGCAGGAGGAGTCTAATGCGTAGTGCAAGGTGGGATCAGAGCCGGGGTCCTTCTCTTTGTTTTTGATTTATTCATTAATGCATTCATTTATGCACACAGCCCACGCCATGCCCAGAAGGTCTTGTCTCCGGTGGGTCATGTATTGTAATGAATTTAACAGCGGCGAGATCCTTCAAAAGCTCATCGTAAGCTTAAGCCCCTTTTATTAAATTAAGAAAAGGATGCCCAAGGCCAGATGAGCTGAGAGAGAGAGGGTGAGAGAGAGAGAGAGAGAGAGAGAGAGAGAGAGAGAGAGAGAGAGAGAGGCAGAGAGAGAGGGAGGGAGAGATGGAGATAAATAGAGAGGGAGTGGAGGATGATTAGGAAATGAACAGGGAGGCGGGGGGAGAGGAAAGGAAAGGAGGTAGACGGGGAGGGAGGGGGGGGGAGGCAGAAGCAGCCCCAGGCCCTTAAACCTGCATTGCACCTGCAGGCTAAAGAGAACTGCAGTAATTACACACTGCAAGGAATCACGGCGGAATATAAAATGTAAATGTGTGTTTTTAAAAAGTGTCCATCGCTGGCGTGCTCCATTTACCAAAACATAAATGTTTAAGCAGGCCGTGAACTTGCTCGGATGCAATGCCTCTCTGTGGGGGTGGAGAAGTTCATTAGTTTTCTTTACTTTCTATTTCTTTACCAAGGTACAGATATTAAGGCACCTCAGCAGCACACACACACACACACACACACACACACACACACACACTTCATGTGTCCCTTCATTTGTCAGGAGCACATAAGCTGCTTCTTACGGGTCACTAGGAGTTGAGGCTTGGTTTTCAGACAGATGGGTTTCTTGACATGCACACACACACACACACACACACACACACACACACACACACACACACACACACACACACACACACACACAAAGAGAGACATATCTGTAGAGAGGGAGTTTGAGTGAACGCTCAGGGGTACGTTCTGATGTTCAGACAGAGACCGGCATCTGTTAGAAGTTTCTTTAGCCTTTGTACACCCCACCCCCCTCACATCCCTTCCCAAATCCCTGGGTAGACATAGGGTCAAGCGCCATGAGAAGCGCCACTGACCTTGGGAGCGTGCAGTGCACAAAAACACGCCCCTCCAGATTTTGATTCTCTTGTTCTAATTCTGAACCCCTGGCCCCCTATTCTTTACTGCCGACCTACCCCCTCCACAACACACACACACACACACACACACACACACACACACACACACACGCACAGGCATCCTTGCTCTCAAAGGCCCATCTCGCCTGGGAGCAGTCTGAACCCCGACAGAAAATGCAAAGCAATTAAAAACTCATCTTGGACAACCCATCTGATAAAAGCCTTGCAGCGAGGTTATCTACAGTTTATCGTCCAGATAGGAGCCTTCTCTTCCACAGCCCTCCAGGAACCTATTTGAATATGTAGTCCTGGAAACACAGGTCAGCCATTTTGATCTCAGGCTGTTTGTTCTCTCTCTCTCTCTCTCTCTCTCTCTCTCTCTCTCTGTCTGTCTGTCTGTTTCTCTCTATAAGAATGTGGTCGATTACTGTATCTGTAAGCTTCAGATTTTTTTTTTTCTTCAACAGTAAATATGCCAAGTGCACTCAATGCAAGGTCATCACTAATGTTGAACACTGTAGGTGAACTGATGAATGATCTCTTGGACCAAAAGCAAACATCAGCAATGTGTAGGTCGAGCCATTAGTCTTAGAGAAACAGTATTTTTCTCCCTCTTCTTCCTCCTCACAGCAAGAGAATGCAGAGGGTTTTTTTTAACACTTTTTTGAGTGACATGGCAGGCCATAACACCTGCCTCAGCAGAACCGAAAGAGACACACAACTCCCAGGTCCCTTAACCTCAAGGAACTTGTAAGGGAGAGGACACACCTATCACTCACAACCAGGAACACTGAAGCTGTTTTCTTTTCTTTTTTTCTGTGTGAATTTCCCCTCTGGCTACAATCCAAGATGCTTAGCCTACTGGCTTGCTATCAGCCAAAGGGATCTTTTTCACTCAAAGGCCAAAGTGTCAGTGTAACCAATTAAGCTCTCACAGTAAGCCTAGCTCATCACTCTCTCCAAAATCCATTTTTAATTATAGGTAGTCACAGCTTTTAAATACATGCATTACTTTGGACATAATATTATTCGAGACTTTTTGTTTGTTTGGATTGTTTTGGATTTAAATTTAACTGATGAAAAAAAAAAAAAACAGCGTGAGTTGATGACGTCTTTACACTGGGAAATCTATAGATATTGGCTGCTTGGAGAGCAGTTATTTCTGAGCCAAAAAGCTGCAAGCTTTGCACTTGGTGGGTGGCTGGCCCCTGGTGGTGGTTTGCATAAATGTCTCGTTTCCGTTGTCAACCTTCTTATAGACTATTTATCAAATTAATTTACATTTGAGAGAATAATAACCTACGTTTGATATCACGTTGTGGTTACACTTTTTACCATTTCAATAATTTTGCATATCGAACAAATGGATTGAAAGATATTCGCTTGCAAATAGTTACACATGTGTAACACAATAACGGCGACCGTAGCCTATGTTAAAATGTTGCCTACAATGAAAGCTATTTCCATTCATTGTCATCGTCATCTTCGGAATTTGTAACATAGCTCTTCAATTCCTATTCATGGGGTCGGGAACAATGTGCGGTCAGTCCCCCTGGGGGCGTGACGGTCGAGCAGGTGCTCGTCTCCCCGTCCCCCATAGTCAGGAAGCCCCACCTCTTCGCTGGGCAGCCGGCGGTTCCAGTGTGGCCTTGCGTCGAGGCAGCACAGCTTTTCTTGTGGTCACAAAGTACTGCTTACCCCCACAGCGCATTGTAAGACGATGGATATTTGTTTTAACGTTTACTGGGATTGCTAAACCAAGATCAGAAAGCAACCTACATTGTTTTGCGGTAAGTTGTTTCATTTTGATAACACTCGCTATAGATAGCCGACTGTAGTTTCCGTTCTCAAACCATAAGCTTTCCTAAACGGACAATAATCTTATTGAGGGATCGATTGCTTGGCAGAACTAGAGTTCGAGGTCGACGATTTCTGTGATAGCCTATGAGAAATGATTAAAGGACATTTTATATTTGCGTTGTGGTTGTTCTTTATGCGCTGCGGGGAGCTATGTTTATAACTATATTTAAACTAATATACGATATTAACGTTAGTAACATTTTCTGAAAGAAAACAACTAGGCTAAACCACAACATTGATGTGTTCATCAAACTTAAGCCGGTGTTTTGTTGGTTGTCTTGCTTGCTTCCTTGTGGTTTTGAATAAACCAGCCTAATTAACGCCGCCGGAGCGCATATTTTTATCCAGGTTGTTAAATTTATACCCACAACAATGCAGTCATTGTTGCTTATTCATTTGCAATCTGCGTTAATTGAGTTTATTTTTCTCTTGAATATTACGCTATGGTGATGTAGGTAAGCTTTACAATCGTTCGATGTAATAAAGTGCAAATTCTAAAGCGGCTCGGTCGGTCCCATAGCCTATCCAAGGGCTTCACGCGTCGCTGTGTTTGACGGCCAAATCCGCGTTATCAAGTTTAGCAGGGTAGGATATGCACGTCATATAGCTGGTAAATGAAGTAATGGTGCTTTAATTGTCCATCGTGTGGAGGTGTGATCATTGTTTTGCTATGCAATTAGAGTCGTTTACGTAGTGTTTTGTTTTGACTCGTGAGCTCAGTCCTTATTAAAAATGAGTTGCTACAATATCGAACTCCTTTATTTCCATAATGTGCTTTGTACCAGACCATACTGGGCTCTCTCATTGTTAGTGTTTTGTTATCTTGTTATCGGAACTTCTAGTAGCGCTTAGCCTTGGGCCTGTGTTAGGTTTACCTACTGGGCGGCATTGAGTGCATACTACACAATGTGCACACAGACGGCAGGTGTAGAGTGAGAAATCACTTTTCATCCACAGTGCATTCTTCCTTACACGCCGCCGGCCTCGTTACGAGAGCCATACAGCAGCTGTCTGCCGAGGTGACATGGTAGCCTACACTCTTTTTTTTCAACACTCTTTAGTCCTGAGACTGAAGGCTTTGGTAAACAGAAAAGAGCCCCCCCTCCTCCTCCTCAAAACACACAAATGTAGAGCCATTGGGGGGGACCAACCTGAAATGCACGCAGTCGACTGCACGACTGTTTACGCGTGTGCTGGGGTTATCAGGAGTTGTAAAATGCCATTATCTGCTGGTCTCTGGTTTTTTAATCTATCTCGATTGCTCACCCTGATTGGGCGCAAGGCAATGTTCTTTGTTTGTTTTTCTCTCTGTCAAATCGTTGTTTCTCTGCTCTTTCAAAGGGTGACTTTCTCTACAATTATTATGAAAGAATTGTTCGATTTTCGAAGAAATTGTTCCTGTAGGTGTTGGCCCCTGTCACTTCCTGTATCAGTTTCCATTTAGTTGATTTGTGATAATTAACTCTGCATTGGTCAGAAACCTCTTGACTTTGTACATAGTTGGTGAGCTTTCTATTACACTTCAAAGTGCACGTAGGCCACTGTTAGTTTTTGCATCTGCGGTGGTGACAGTTTGTCAGTTACTAAAAGCAGCTGCAAGCACTAAAAGGCCCATTAGGTTGTCCCCTTAGAGGTCTTACTCATGTTTACATAGGCAGCTTAAGGGATGAAAAAAAGTGACCCTTTTTCTTTTTTTTCTTTTTTCTTTTTTTTTGCATGTTCTTATCACCAATCAAATGTGCCAAAAGCCACACTGGGTGGCAAGGGCTCCAACACACCACCCTCGGTTTGCATTTGTTTTACATACATGTCAAGTGGAGAGAGAGCGTAGTCCATCTGCCTGCTATGAGTAGTTCATTTGACTATACCACGAAAACAAAGCACCATCCTTGGTGGTTCCTTTCCTGAAACTGCATGAAGCATTCTGGGGTCCCTTGGAAGCAAGCTGTTGGTTGGTGCTTCGTCACTGAGGCAAACAGCTGAGTCTTCCTCGGCGATAGAGATCAGTCAGATGCAAGATGGAGGACCCATGTGCAGTGGAGTTCTCTCTCTCTCTCTCTCTCTCTCTCTCTCTCTCTCTCTCTCTCTCTCTCTCTCTGTGATTTTTATATCTTCATCCTCCAACCCAATTGAGAAGGGACTGCACCTCCACCGTGCCACCCTTCTCCAACCCTGCCTGTGCTGGCCGAGGTTGGCTGGCTGGCTGGCTGGCTGTTGGGTGACTGATACGGCTGTTGTGTAAAGCATGAAAATAAACAGGAAGTAAGCGAGCAGCTGTGTAAACGCCTCGTAAACCACCTGTCTGCAGAGGGCCGTTAGACACCACAGTTTTTCTTTTCTTTGTTTTCACTCCTCTCATTCTTCCCCCCCCCCTCACACACACACACACACACACACACACACACACACACACACACACTTTGTCATAGTGTTAGGAGGAATGAAGGGCTTCCCCAATGGCCCTCTGATCCTCTTACTGGTTTGCTCTTCCTCTCAGATGGTTCTTCACACAAATGCTTCTTGTTAGATAAATGTGTCTGTATCCCTTGTTTTGCATTTGTTCTGATATGGTTCATCTAACAAGTGAGAGCACTGGCTGATCTGGAATCAGTTTTTTTTTTTTTAAGTGTAAGATACAATGGAAATGGTTACTGGAATAGGCAACAAGCGTGAGGTTAGGTTTGCCATGTTCTGACTCTATATTCTCAAGGCTAATCTAAACTGATCAGGTTAACTTTTAGCAAGCTTTACTTAATTCACCAGGATTGTTAGCTCTTTGTGAAACTGGCACTGTATTCAAAGCCTGCTTATTCATCAAAGCTAACCCTCTTGATTTTTCAAAGTGATGGTAGGACCTAATCCTCCTACACATTCATCCATCCTGTGTGTGGTAGTTTGTGTGTGTGTGTGTGTGTGTGTGTGTGTGTGTGTGTGTGTGTGTGTGTGTGTGTGTGTGCGCAGACGTGCAGAGTCCTCGCCACACAGTGTGGGCGGAAACAGGAAAGACCAGCTTGGCAAGATGCTCCAGTGCCTGCTCCTCGATGACAGGATTGCCTGCATCACAGAAACACATGGACATCCCTGCTTTACTACAGATACACACACACACACACACACACACACACACACACACACACACACACACACACACACACACCTTCACTTTTACAACATATTCCTTCCACACTATCACCCTCTTATCAACAACAACCTATCAAGCTAACTAGACCATCCCTTCCTCTCCATGTAACCTTAACGCACATACTCAGAAATAAACCAATGATAAAAATGGACTGTAGTAACATTCTTAATGGTGAACAGCACCCAATTTCCTTCAGATTAGCCTCTGCTAAAAGCTAGCAGCTAGCTGCAGCAGCAACAGCAGTGGCACCACCAGCTGCCATGAGATGTTATCTGTGACACTCGAAGGGCCTGGACATGCCCCTGCCATTCAGCCGGCTCACTGCCCCCGCTTTTGTGCCCGCCCTGTGCCAGCACTGCCGCCTCTTTAAAACCGTCAAGAGAGAGCGATCTCTCCACCCCGCCGCACGCTTCGCCACCCTCGCCACGTAATCGTAATCTGCTATCTTCCCCCGTCTGCTAGTCGGCGCAATACAGGTATCTCGCATGTCATAAAAGAGAGACAGAATGAGAGAGAGATAGATAGATAGAGAGACCCAGAGAGAGAGAGAGAGAACAACTACAGGGAAGTGCATGGTTGTCGGTTGAGGCCTGTTGCGGGTGACTGATAAGGGCGTGTTTGTTTGTTTTCGGAGCGCCCATATGGTGTCAACTTCTGTGGAGGGGAGGTCCTTGTCTGGTAAATGGCCCGGATGACATATCGGGAGTACTGTAGTGTATCAACGAGAAAGAGGAAAAAAGAGAGAGAGAGAGAGAGGGATGAAGTGTTGGATTGTCGGTAAAGCGAGGGTGGGAGAGTGGTGGTGGTTGGAGTAGCTAGTATTAGTACCAGTGTGGCAGTGGAAAGAGCAGGGGGGGCGGTGGTGTCTGGCAGCTGTAGTAGTGGCAGCCCTGGCATTGGAGAGTCCCGAGCCCAAGTGAAAATTAGAGCGTGCAGAATGGAGCAACAGTGTTTGACAGTAGCTGCCCTAATCCCCTCAGAGCTGATAAGCAGTGGCTAAACAAACCTAGCACAAGCTACACTGAAGCAAGAGATAAGAACCCCAAACAGCGTACGCACACACACACACACACACACACACACACACACACAAGCACATATTCCAGGCATACACTTGCCCAGATAGACAGGCTCTCTCTCACAAACCACACACAGCCTTATCACCCACCAGCTTGTAGAAACACACAGCAAAGTTCACAAAGCCCTTGGCGGAGAGCTTGTGTGCTGAACGTGTTCAAGTGTGTATATGTGTTCGTGCGTACGTGTGTGTGTGTGTGTGTGTGTGTGTGTGTGTGTGTACACAAATGTGTGTGCGCGTGCGTGTTTGTTTTTAAATCCTGCCAGCGTGTCATAGTGCACACACTCGTAGCGTAGTGTTTGAAGTCAGCTGGCCACCACTGGGCAGTTGAACCCGAGGCCGTGGCGCGGTGCGGCCATTAAAGCACACTATCAATCACAGCTAATTCCCCCCAAATAATTAAACTGTGCTCCTCTCATTTCGACGGCAGCCTCGTAGGCAGTTGCCAGCAGTTCATTTAGGATCATTTCCAGACTCCAGGGAGTTCAGACTCCCTCTGGCTGGCAAGAGGCCAGGGTGGAGCCCCACCCCACCCCACCCCACCCTATGGGGGCAATCGCCCTCACTGTCTGGGGTGCTTAAATGGCCTGGCCTTTATACTTCCACATCTGTGAATATGCATGTTGTGTGTGTGTTACTATACATTTATAAACACTCCTATTCAGACATATTGAAGAATATTGACGGGTAAAATAGACTGATGGGCCTATTGAGAGGTGTGCTGATCAATACTGTTAGTTTATGCAGGCATACTGAAGGACAAGACATGATACTGCCTTATGGTGTCGCATTTGGTGCTGGTGTGCTTGCTCTCTGCGAGACAGACACACACACACACACACACAAGGAAATACAGGCGGAGAGTGATGGAGGTTGGGAGGTCTCTGCAGGGTGAACAAACAGGAGAAAGCCTTCATTATTAACTGCCTGGAAGTGCCACGAGCAGCTGCCAGATCAGCTGAATGTCATATGGTGTATGTGTGTGTGTGTGTGTGTCAGTGTTTGAGCTTATGTGTGTGTGTTTGGCCCTCTGTGTTAGTGTGTGTGTGTGTGTGTGTACGCGCCCTCTTGTTTATTTGTGCATGGATTAAGGCAGTGGCATTGCTAAAATACCTTGCATGCATTCTCTTCTCTCTCCGGCAGTATTTAACGGTCTAATGCCTGTTGTTGTGCACCCACATTCACAGCCAACCCGGGCTCAAGTGCCTTTTCACTACAATACCCAGAATTCTCTTCCAGTTTATTCTGTTCCCCTGACCAGGCGGCTGAATGCTTGGCAAGCGCTCGCTGTCATTGGTTGAGGTAAACACATAGAGCCTGGCCTTTGTTGGGGCGAGTGCTGCTCTTGTTCCTCAGTCAGGGCAGCCATTGTCTCTGTGCACAAATGAGCCATTCCAGCCATCATTCATTCAGTCTGAAGGCTCTCTCTCTCTCTCTCTCTCTCTCTCTCTCTCTCTCTCTCTCTCTCTCTCTCTCTCTCTCTCTCTCTCTCTCTCTCTCTCTCTCTCTCACATTCACACACACACACACACACACATACTCTATCTATAAGATTTGTGTGTGTCTCAGTTACCATGGTGCTCTCCCCTCCCTTCTACACACACACACATACACACACACACACTATCTCTCTCCACCCCCACCTCTGGTTTGTCATGTGTTGAGGAAGCAGCCAGACTATTAGTCTGTAATTGGGGCGTGTGTGACTGTGAGGGACCATTTGTGTGTGTGTGTGTGTGTATAAATACTTGTGTGTGTAGATGCGTGTGTGTGTGTGTGTTAGTGTGTGTGTGGTGGGGGGGTTGGTCCGTGGCTGGGGCTGGAGGTAATTATCAGTCGGCAGGCAGCATCAGAGCTGTGATTAGCAGTGGCTCCTCAGCCACTAATGCTGGAGACATGCAGGGCAGGAGCACCTCTCTGCTCCCAGCACAGGGACACACACACACACACACACACACGCACACACACACACACACACACACACACACACACACACACACACACACACACACACACAGCCATGCTACAGCCTCAGAGTGAGAGAGAGAGAGAGAAAGAAAGAGACCCACCAACACACACACAATAATGCAGGGTTAAAGTATTGGTGTTGCACTTCGTTTTGACTTGTATCCATATTTACTTTATAGTTCTTTGTAGTTCTCTGTCTTAAGCACACACTCTCTTTCTCGCATACACAAATACTCTTTCCACACACACACACACACACACACACACACACACACACACACACTGGCAGTAAAACTCAGGTAAAGGCGATGAGTGGGAGAGGAGCAGCAATGTCATAGTTTCACCCTCATTAGGCAAATAGGCAGAGCCCTGCTTCTGGTAGCTGGCTAGCACACCGGCTCTTTTTGCAGTGTGTGTGAAAAAAAAAAAATACAACAAGGCTGATCGTTATGGAAAACACAGCTCGTCTGTAGTAGTTTCAGCCTCGGTGTGTTTTTATGTGCTTTGGACGAAGCACTCAACCCCCCTCCACCCTCAACGCGTGCAGGGAAATAGGAGCTTAAAGTAGCAGAACGAAGAGAATTAAGGTACTTAGTGTATTGCTCTGTCGTAACATGGCATGAACCTCACAGAGGATGTTGGACAAGTTACACTTGTGAGGGGAGTGAAAGAGGGTGTGTTAGGTGTGTGTGTATGTATGGTGTGTGTGTGTGTGTATGTATGGTGTGTGTGTGTGTGAGAGAGAGAGAGAGAGAGGGAGAGAGGGGAGTTGCATATGGGTAGGGCAGACCCAGAAGCAGGTGTGGTGGTCAGGCTTCATGCCCATTCGGCCCAGGCTGAGGCCAGCTCTTTGGGTCCCTGGCTGGAGTGGACACGGATCCCCACCGCACCCCCACCCCCAGCACAGCTGCCACAGGGCCAGCTTCCATCAGCCCATGGCCAAGCCACCCCATGGAAAGAGCACATAGATCAGCCTTGCCATGCTAACCCACCAAGCCACTGTACCCTTTGGAGGTGTTGGTGAAGGTGGTGTGTGTGCTTGTGTGTGTGTGAGGTAGAAGAGAATGTGTGTGTGTGTGTGCCTCATGCATGGTTTTGTCTTCCTGCTAGAAACCTCATGTTTGGCACATATGGCCTTTTGTGTCCTGCATTTTCAAAGAACTAATATGGGGGCAATAAAAAGCTGCCTCTCCCTCTTTCTTGCCTTCTCCTAAAACACACACACACACACACACACACTCCTCTGCACAGCACAACATTCGCACAAACACGCTTCTCTCCCTCATGTGCTTGAGGAGGCGTGATGAGAGGTGCCACTGTTATCGACAGCATGCTGGATTCAGCATTGTGTGAGGCATGTTGTGAAACACACCTCCTCCTCACTGCAAGCAAACCTCCCGAAGGCTCGCATATCTGTGTGTGTGTGTGTGTGTGTGTGTGTGTGTGTTTGCGTTTGCGTGTGTGACAAGGGAAGAGCCCCTGCTGCTGCTCAAACAGGGAAAAAGCAGCTTGTGCCTAATGGAGGCACACCTATACAAAAGAGTCTTTTAATTGACTTGACTTACATGGTGTGTGTGTGTGTGTGTGTGTGTGTGTGTGTGTGTGTGTGTGTGTGTGTGTGTGTGTTCACACACACAGATATTTTATATGCGTGTGTACACTTGCACAGAATGTGTCCAGTTGGTTCAGGAGAGGGTGTCTCTGACCATGGGTGGAAATGGAGGGTTTTTTGTGCTTTTCAGTGTGTATGCATGTGCTTGTGTAGGTGGCTTCAGGATGGTGTGTGTGTGTGTGTGTGTGTGTGTGTGTGTGTGTGTGTGTGTGTGTGTCGGGGGTCAGGCGAGAGTGGGAAGGGACTCCTCTGTACACTGGGCAGTAATGGCTCCCCTGCTGTCGGCTGCAGCTCTTTAATGGAGCTGGATACAAGCCTGGGGTGTAATGATAGAGTACTGGAAGGCAGGGATGTGAACTCCACACACACACACACACACACACACAACCACACACACACCTCCATACACTTACAGACAAAACACTCCCACAATTACACATCTACACACACATATGTGTGCACATATACAATCGCTCTCTCATACACAAATGCACAGTCTGCCAGGCACTCTTACCTACTCTTACTCTGTTACCTAGACACATACAGTAGTACTCCCTGCTTAGCGTACACACACACACACACACACACACACACACACACACACACACACACACAGACTTGTATTCAGCGATGGTTTTCCTTTGATGTGCTGCTGTGTGTGAATATGTGTTTGCAGGCTGTCTGCACTTTAAAGGGATGGACATGTCTATTTCTTCTTCCTCTCTCTCTCTCTCTCTCTCTCTCTCTCTCTCTCTCTCTCTCTCTCTCTCTCTCTCTCCCTCTCCCTCTCCCTCTCCCTCTCTCTCTCTCTCTCTCTCTCTCTCTCTCTCTCTCCCTCCCTCCCCCTGGTCAGGTAGAGTGATAGGAGGCTGAATTACAGCAGATAGCCACATGCTCTTCTTTTAACAAGCTGATAGGCAAATCTCTTCCTGGTTAAAGATTAACTGCCTGGAAAGCTTCCCTGCATTATCTCAACAGTGGACCGGGTCACAGCGGAGCCAGAGGGATTTACTCACTCTGTGTGTGTGTGTGTGTGTGTGTGTGTGTGTGTGTGTGTGTGTGTGTGTGTGTGTGTGTGTGTGTGTGTGTGTGTGAAAGGCTTATCAACAGACAGATGTCTCAACACATACCACACATGGTTGTATACTGTACAGCGCGAGAGTAGTTATTAGTCAAAATGTCTTGAGTTGTGCGAGTGGTATGTTGTGTAAGTACCATACGTGTCTGAATACGCACTTAACTCCATAACCGCAACCCTGTTTATTTATTTCATTTGACTTGGGGTCAGTAACTAAAGAGCTGGGGCTTAGCGTGAGCGATGTGTCTCTGGACAGTACAATATGTGGCCAGCGTGAGATGCGCTGGCAGAGATAAAAACAGAAATGTGTGGATGAGTCGGTCAGCACGGCACCCGAGGCAGGAGGAGGAGGAGAGAGGAGCCATGTGTCTGTGTGATGACAGATCCTGGAGCTCCCTCTGGTGGAGGAGAGGGAGAATCACAGAGAGGACACACAGTGTCCAAAGAAAACACAGCTCCAGAGAGAGGAGAGAGGGAGGGAGGGTGTTGGGTGGGGGGGGGGGAGGGGGCTGGAAGCAGAGGGAGAGGAGAGATGGGGCAGGGAGGCCGTGTCAAAAGACCTAATCAGTCAGAGGTCAAGAGAGAAAGAGCAAGCCGAGAAGGAGAGGGGGGAGAGATAGTGCTGTGGCGGTTGATTGTGGTCATCCGTCATGTTGTCTGTCTGAGGAGGGCTCCATGTTGGAGCCAGAATGGTGTCGAGTGGTCTTTCTTCTCCCCCTACATGCTTGCATACCTTCGGATGCATTGTGAGTGTGTGTGTGAGTGTGAGTGTGAGTGTGAGTGTGAGTGTGTGTGTGTGTGTGTTTCTGTTCATTTTTGTGTCCATTATTTTACTCACTTGAAAATGAGAATAATCTTTCTTAGTATTTTTTTTTCAATGGCTGTTCTCACCCCCTATCTTGTGGTATATTCATGCTTGCAACATTATTGCCTACTCATAGTGAGTGTGTGTGTGTGTGTGTGTGTGTGTGATGTGAGGTTGT
>JAODXP020000010.1:18334592-18342092 GCA_027497455.2 Sardinella longiceps
TGATCCTGCGTCAGTCTAGCATGTAAAGAACACACACACACACACACACACACACACACACACACACACACACACACACACACACACACACACACACACACACACACACACACACACCATAATTACAGTTTATATTTGTTGGTGAGCTCATCTCTCAAAGCTATTGAATCATGGCCTTAGCGGGCAGAGACAGAGACAGAGCCGGAGACCTACAACCCCAATCCCACAGCCCCAAACCACATGACTGTTGTGTACGTGAGCTGTGACAGGACCTCACACCCAGCACACCATTTGATTAGATCTACTGCATTAGCCCAGCTAACCGCCTGTCTGTCTGTCTGTCTGTCTGTCTGTCTGCGTGTCTGTCTATGTGATTGACAAACCGCCAGCACCTCAACCAGAGCCATATCCTCTGCCTCTGTCACTAAACGTATGAGCCGATTGGTGTTGGTTTTCAATGCTGTGTCGCTTTGGAGGTCAGGTCAGAGATGACTGAGATTAGTTTGCTGTCCTATGATCAAGTGTACTGGACACTCTCTCTCACTCTGTGTGCGTGTGTGTGTGTGTGTGTGTGTGTGTGTGTGTGTGGATAATGATGATGACGATGGTTGTGGTGATGATGATGATGATGATGATGGTGATAGTGTTGAAGATGATAGGATGATAGTGACAGCAGTGGTGGTGGCAGTTATGGGCATAATAGTGATGGCTGTGCAGGCACTGAGTCTAATCTGGCCTGTCTGGTGCTGTCAGGCTGCTGGCTGTTTGGTGGGGGATATGACATGTCTGTGTGTGTGTGTGTGTTGATGGGGATGTGGATGGGTGGGTGTGTGTGTGTGTGTGTGTGTGTGTGTGTTGTGTTTTTGAGTATGTAGCCAGGCTGAGCCAGGACGGGGGCATGGCTGGGTTGCCGTGGGAACAAAGGCGCTGCTGGATGCGTGCTGGCTGTGTGCCTCTTCGGGATGGGATGCCTGACCTTGGGCATGACCTCTAACCCCATACCCACAGCTGTCAGTGTGTGTGTTAGTGTGTGTGTGTGTGTGTGTGTGTGTGTGTGTGATAGAGAGTAGGATTATGTGTGTGTGTGTGTGTGTGTCCAGACTGTGGTCCTTCTTAGAAAAGCACAATCATACGGTGTGTGTGTGTGTGTGTGTGTGGGAGTGTGTGTGTGTGTGAGCCTTTAACCCTGAGGTTAGTTATTCACTGTGTGTGACTCAAGTCTGACTGACCTGACTGGCTTTAGTGCCTGCCTGCCTGCCTGCCTGAGTGACTCCCTCTGTGGCTGACTGTGTTCTGCTGACGACACTAATAGAACGCATCACAACACACCCCCTCATATCCTGTGCCACTCATCTTTTCCCCTCTCTTTCTCTTTCTCTTTCTCTTATCCCTCCTTTTCCCCCTTCCTCAGGCATGAGCCATGAGCCAAAGTCACCTTCCTTAGGAATGATCTCCACGGCAACGCGCACCACGGCAACGGTCAGCCCCCTGACTCCGTCGCCTCTCAACGGCTCCATCGTGCCCAATGGCAGCCCGGCCGCCCAGTCGGCACATTCTGGATTCGCCGCTGCCCTCCGTAAACTGGCCAAACAGGCTGAGGAACCCAGAGGTGAGTCGAGCCCCCACCCCCCACCCCCCCTTTTACCCACCCTGACTCTGACCTTTCACCTTTGACCCCCACACTCCATGCTGCAAACCCCCATCACTCCGTCTCGATACAGCTGTCTCAAGACGCCAGCGTCCTTTGTTGCTAGCAGCTAGCCTTTCTCTCCATCTCTCTTTTTATTTCATCTCTCTCTCTCTCTCTCTCTCTCTCTCTCTCTCTCTCTCTCTCTCTCTCTCCTGTCTGTCTTTCCTCTCTAGGAGTAGGGGATGCATGTGTAGGGGTTAAGATGGCTGTCAGTGTCTCTCTTTTCGGAGTGGCTAATAGCCCCTTAAGTGGTATTCACACTGGATTGAATTAAGCAGAGTCTCCAGGGAGACTTGGCCCGGGGGGAGGGGAGGGGAGGGGAGGAGAGGGTGAGGGTGCGGGGAACGGAGCGGGCCCTGCTCAGTGACCCACTTAAAAAGGCCGGCCCAGCTCTCTGGGTCTCTCTTTCTCTCTCTTTCTTTCTCTTTTTTTCTCTTTCTCTCTCTATTCTCTCTCTCTCTCTCTCTCTCTCTCTCTCTCTCTCTCTCTCTCTCTCTCTCTCTCTCTCTCTCTCTCTCTCTCTCTCTCTCTCTCTCTCTCTCTCTCTCTCTCTCTCTGGCTGGATTGTGGGGTTGTTTACTGTGGCGTCGCTCTTTAGCAGGTCCTGACCGAGCCTTCACAAGTGGCTAGCCTGTGTGTGTGTTTGGAGGGTGTTTAGCTTGTGTTTATAGTGCTGCTTTCATCTGATGTGGATTGAAGGAGCCTGCTGTTGTCCATTTCCCCTTCTCATCTGTCCAGTCCATGTGGCTGGTGGGGGGGCAAGGCCAGGGGACAGTGTCTGGGCTGAACACTAGAGGTGATGCTCTGTAGTTAGGGGTAAGGGGAGAGGGCAGGGCTTACTGGGAGCTCATAGCATGGAGATGTAGAATGGGGTTTATCTAGATGCGGTAAGCAGATATGTGGGTTTTTTTTTGTCTTTGTATGTGTGTATCTTTGTGTAGGCATTTGTGTGTGTGTGTGTGTGTGTGTGTCTGTGTCTGTGTGTGTGTGTGTGTGTGTGTGTGTGTGTGTGTGTGTGTGTGTGTGTGTGTGTGTGTGTGTGTTAGTGCTCAGGTCGCTGGTTCAGCTGTTCCGGTCATGGTCCAGAAGCGCATAGAAAAGCCTCATCAGAATGGAAGCCTCACTCACTCTTTCTTTGTGCAAGTGTGTGTGTGTGTGTGTGTTGTGGGCTCAGGGCTCAGTCAGGCGTGGGTGTAAAGGGCAGGGGTCTGCTCTGTGAACTGCAGGCAGACTAAAGGAAATAAACAACCCTCTCCCTGTTAAGACTTACTGGAGCCTAGTCAACGGCTCCTGCATCACCCTCAACCAGTGTGTGTGTGTGTGTGTGTGTGTGTGTGTGTGTGTGTGTGTGTATGAGTGTGTCTGTGTCTCTGTGTATCCATAGTTAAAACAAAACAATATGAGGAATCCTTGTGCGTGCATGTGTGTGTGTGTGTGTGTGTGTGTGTGTGTGTGTGTGTGTGTGTGTGTGTGTGTGTGTGCCCATCTGGTTGTCTCTGATGAGTGAATGCAGTGGCTTTGTGTTTACTGCATGTCAGTCTGCTTTGGAAGTGAGTGTGGATGTTGGTATGCACCACTGACCACCAGACAGCATCGCTGTGTGTGTGTGTGTGTGTGTGTGTGTGTGTGTGTGTGTGTGTGTGTGTGTGTGTGTGTTTGAGCCATTCTTCCACCACCATACCACCTCATGCCCTAAGTCCTCTAAACAAGCTCCCTCCAGGGGGCCCAGTGATAATGTTGACAAGCAGACTGGGGGGCCTACACACAGCCACACACACACACACACTCACACACACACAGTCACACACCTCCAAGCCGAGGGCTGTGTGTGTGGGGAAGGGAAGGGGGTGCCAAGGTCTGCCCCAGTAGTAGACAGCATGTTGCGGAATGTGTGTGTGTGTGTGTGTGTGTGTGTGTGTGTGTGTGTGTGTGTGTGTATGTGTATGTGTGTGTGTGTGTGTGTGTGTGTGTGTGTGTGTGTATGTGTGTGTGTGTGTTAGGATGAGGGGGTATGGGAGGCACAGCAGACTTGTGTTTGCACCTCGAACCAATCACAGCGGCTCCGGACCCCTAGAGAGAGGAGCACTGGTCTGCAACACACACACACACACACACACACACACACACACACACACACACACACACACACACACACAGAGGCAATCAACCCCACCTCTAGCAAACTCGCACCTCCAGACATACTTGAGCAGTTCCTGGTTGGGCATTCCCTCCCTCCTCCCCTCTTTCTGTCTCCCACCAGGGATGGATTCTTCTATCTCTCATTTCTCTCTCTCTCTCTCTCTCTCTCTCTCTCTCTCTCTCTCTCTCTCTCTCTCTCTCTCTCTCTCTCTCTCTCTCTCTGCAGCCACATTATCTCTCGCTCTTAATCGAACTGTGTCAGTGAAAGAGGGAACTGCTTGTACTTATTCTCCCATCCCTCCCTCCCTCCAGTCTTTCTTTTTTCTCTCCCTCTCTCTTTCCCTCTCTCTTTTTCTCTCCCTCTCTCTATCCCTTTCACAGAGAAATCAGTGCCTGGCTCTGTGATTTACTGTGCTGTAAAGGAGGAGAGTAGACCAAGCCTTTAACAAATCCACACTCACTCCTCTCTTCCTCTCTTTCTCTCTCTACCACTCTCTCTCTTTTCCTCCTTCTGTCGCTCTCTCTATCTCTACCCCTCTCTCTTTCTCTCTTTCCTTTCCCCACTGTCTGCATCTATCTATCCCTATCTGAGACTCTTCATCTTTCTCACTCTATCTTTCTTGTATCATCTTTCTCTCTTTCTTTTTTTTTGTTCTCTATTTTACCACACTCCCCGACACAAAGCCTGACTCGTCTCCTTTTGTGGCAAGCGTGTGTGTGTGTGTGTGTGTGTGTGTGTGTGTTTGTGTTTGCCAGCGCACACCGCATTCACGTGTGTTTCTCAGCGTCTAGGTGTCTTTTCCTTGAAAGCCTTTGAAGCGGTGTGTGTGTGGTGTGTGTGTGTGTAAGAGAGAGAGAGAGAAATGAAAACACAGCAAATGATGCCTTCGCTCCTAAGCTTGCGGCGGGGGCGTCAGAACTGTCAAGTGTTCCGGAAGTGGCACACAGTCTTCAAAAAGCCCATCTTCTGCTTGTCTTTTGGGGGTCGGGGGCTTGTATGCACGCATAAGGAGGCAAGGTGTATTGTTTTTTACGTGTGTGTGTGTGTGTGTGTGTGTGTGTGTGTGTGTGTGTGTGTGTGTGTGTGTGTGTGTGTGTGTGTGTGACCGACCATCAGGCTAAGCACATTTCTAATTAGTATGCATTTAGTTATACTGTATATTTTATGAATAGGTGTGTGAGACCATGTGTGTGTAGGCGTGTATACATCAGACAAATAGTAAGCCTATGAGGGCCCTTTTGGACATTATTCAAAAACACACATACAGTATGAACATATGAAACTTCTCACACACCAAACTTAGCTACTGCATGTACTGCACACACGTATGTCTACACATACATACAGTACATACATACATGAAGAGTTCAGATGCAAAACCCCCTAAACACCATTTTTGTGAAAACTGAGTTAATGATATTGTGTCAATCCTGTATAAATCTAGAATATGTAAATGAAATGTTTTTGTGAAAAAATAAAATAAAACCTGCTCCCCGCTGTGTCTAAAATATCTGTTTACAATCAAAACACTGTAAACGCCCGATAAAAAAATGGCCTTTTTCTCAAAAAGTGGTCAAGTGGAGTTAGGGGGTTTTGCATCTGAACTCTTCACATACATGCATACACCTACACATAGAGCATGTGAGTGTCAGGTGACTGGCCACTCCTGTGTTGTATTTTGGGCTGTATTGTCCGTGGGCTCCCGGTGTCACAGTGTCTCCCTTCTAAACAGAGGCTGAGTCCCTGTCTGTCTACTTCTCATTGGCCGTGGGTGGCGAGTAAAAACAGCTTGTGGGGGAAGACACACACTATGATTAAGCAAGAGCATCATGGACAAAAAAAAACTACACACACACACACACGTATGCACACACACACACATATACACACACACCAAAAGGTTGCCAGACCTCCCCAGCTGCTAGCTGTTTTGTGCTATGGGAGCGTTCAGTAGGTGGGCAGAGGAAGCTGGGGCCGGCGTGAGTCATTTGTCCAGACTGGCTGGCTGCGAACCTGGGGGTTGGGGGCTGGTGTTAGGGTGGGGCTGGAGAGGTGGATGGAGGAAAGGGGTGGAGGGGGGAGGCCGGACAGATGGTGACCCCCAGCAGGGGCAGCTGATCTTGGGTGACGACAGGTAGAGCGTGGGGCCTCCTAGTGGAAGCCAGACTGCTGTCTCCAAAAATGAGTATTTATGGCTGGAAGTGGGCGAGAGGTGTTTGCATGTGCCCCGGTGCAAAGATGTTACTGCACGCATATAGCCACACACACACACACACACACACACACACACACACACACACACACAAGCAGCGTCAGCAGTGTAATCCCTATGGTGCCTGGAAGGCGTTAGCCTCTTAGCATCTGCTCCTGTTGTCTATGCGCTCTCTCTCTCTCTCTCTCTCTCTCTCTCTCTCTCTCTCTCTCTCTCTCTCTCTCTCTCTCTCTCTCTCTCTCTCTCTCTCTCTCTCTCTCTCTCTCTCTCTCTCTCTCTCTCTCTCTCTCTCTCTCTCTCTGCCTCTGCCTCTGCCTCTGCCCTTGCGCCCTTGGGGGAGTTGCGTGTCATGACTCTGGCCCTTTAATCCAAATGGAGGCAGATTTGCTTTTAAGCCTCATCATTGGTTACATTTCCGCACTCTGTCGTGCTGTGAGAAACACCACACACACACATTCCACAACGCCGCATAAATACTTCATAGTGGCTCCCTGACACACTCCCCCTCTCCTGCATAATGAATCAGAGTGTGAGTGAGTTATCAGTCAGGATTGGAGGAGCTGATTAATAGAAGGTGTGTGTGTGCCTGTGTCTGTGTGTCTGTGTGTGTGTGTGTGTCTGTGTCTGTGTGTGTGTGTGTGTGTGTGTTCTCCAGGCTTTCAGTAATGATCACACACACACACACACACACAACGAGAGAGAGAGAGAGATGGTTCACTCCTAGCATATGTCCATGGATTCATTTCATCAGAGTGATGAACTTCTCATTTTCTCTCATTCCCCTCTTCCTTCCTCTGCTCTTGTCTGGCTTTTCCCCAGTCCTCTCCTCTCGTGTTGGTAATGGAGTGGCGTAAAGCATGGCGGTCGGACAATTTCATGTTTTTTATTAGTGTAATTATGAGAAAGTTAGACGATGAAGTTCAATAATGAAGTGTTCCCTGTTCTCTTTGTTGTTCTCTCTCTCTCTCTCTCTCTCTCTCTCTCTCTCTCTCTCTCTCTCTCTCTCTCTCTCTCTCTCTCTCTCTCTCTCTCTCTCTCTCTATCTATCTTTCTCCTATCTATCTATCTATCTCCATCCTTCGTCTCATCCTCTGTACACTAGATGAGTCTCCTCAGAGCCATCAGCTTTGGGTAATGGGTGGAGGTGCTGTCTGGATCTCCAGCTCCACAGACAGACAGACAGACGGACAGTTTTAGGAGAGGTCTGGGTCTAACACTGGCTGTGTGTTGGGCTGGGCTGGCCTAGACTTGCCTGGAGTGATTTGTTAGCTGCCCTGGTGGCTATTGGCAGTTAGCTCTTGCTGTGTATTATAGGAATGGAAAGATAGAGAGATGTGGACAGAGAGAGAAAGAGGGAAAGGGGTTACAGATGGGAGGGAGAATAAATATAAAGAAAGGTGATGAAGAGATTGTATAGCATGAATGACTGAGTGAATGGGTGAATGGGTGAGGGACTGA
>JAODXP020000010.1:18344592-18349592 GCA_027497455.2 Sardinella longiceps
AAGTCATGGTCACAGAGCCGCTGGTCCGCCAGGAATTTGAGCGACGTTCCTCACGGTGGGGTGGGGATGTGGGATGTGGCTTGGCTCAGTGGTGTGCTGAGACTAGATTGTGTGTGTGTGTGTGTTAGTGGGTGGGGGTGGGGGTGGGGGGGGCTTGGGGGGTAGCCCCCAGAGGATATATGCAAGGAGTAAAAGGATGAGAGAGAGAGAGCGAGAGAGAAAGAGAAGGCGAGTGAGAGGGAGAGAGAGAATGAATTGTTGTGGACTGTGTTGCCTGGCAATAATGGTGTATGGCATCTATGCAGGGGCGAAGGTTTAAAGGAGAGAAGAGCAAATAACGGCCCCACGGGGAAAAACATTTCATGCCCCCACCCTCTTCCACCCCCACCCCCAGCTCCTCTCTGCTCTCCCCACACTGCCCTACCCCACCCCTGTCTCCCTGACATATTGCTGGGCTTCCAGAGGCCATCTCCCCCAGCTTTAAACTGCCTGTAAGTGTTGTAAATGTATGCATAAAAAATGGATGCCCGCCTGACAGATCCGATGCACAGGCAACTGGAGATTTGAAAGAAAGAGGGGAGGGAGGGAGGGAGGGAGGAGGAGAGAGAGATGAAGAAAGAGAGGGGGGTGAAGGAAGGAGGAGTAGAAAGGATGTGATGGAGATGAAGGGAAGAGAAGAGAGGATGAAGGAGGAGGAGGAGGAGGAGTGAGTGAGTGAGTGAAGCGGGGGCAGAGCAGAGAAGATGAGTGAAACAGATAAACGCCTGGAGGTAAAGAGGGAAGACGCCTCGGCACCGACGAGGAACAAGGGCCTGCTTAAGGCCTCTAATGCTGCCGGTGGGGGGAATGAGAGCAAAAATTAACCGTTAGAAAAAGATTCTCTCTCTCTCTCACACACACACACACACACACACACACACACACACACTCATACACACTCTCTCTCCCCCCTCTCTTTTGCTCTCTCTGTTTCTCTTGCTCTCTCCATCGCTCACGCTCTCTCTCTCTCTTTCTTTTCACCTGCTTATAGCTCTGCTCCTGTTGAATAATTCAGTGTGTCCTGCTTCTCTGTCTCTACCTACAGCAAACCTTCAGAGAGAGAGCGAGAGGAGGGAGAGAGAGACAGAAGGAGGGAGGGAGGGAAGAAGGGTGTAAAAATTGTCAGAAGAAAAAATACAACAAACCAGAGAGTTGTTGAGGGAGCAAACAAGGAGAAGGCTATGCTGAGAGGGAGAGAGGGATAGAAAGAGCGAAATAAAAAAGAGAGAGAGATTTCTCCCTGACTGAGGATGATTCTCTTTAGTAGCCTCCGCCACAGCTCTGTGCACTTGGTCTGTGCTTAACTCTTTCACTGCTGCACCTTTTCTCTGGCTACAGAAGCTACTTAAGATGATGCATATGATGTGCATGTGCAGTGTGTGTGTGTGTGTGTGTGTGTGTGTGTGTGTGTGTGTGTGTGTGTACTCGTCAGTAAGCTGAAACTGATAAGCATGAAGCGGCTGACAGGGCAGGAAGTGGCAGATTGGGTGCAATATGGCTGATGTGTCCTATCATGGTGCAGTGCCATGTGACATGATGTGACATGACGAGGCTCTCCTCTGCCCTGCCCTGCTCTACTCTCCTCACCAGACCAGCCTGGCTCTGCTTAGTTACCCACCCCCACCACCACCACCACTGCCCCTCCAACCTGAGCACCCTTCCCCCTGTCACTATCATCCCTCTCCCCTTAGCAGCCTTAGCCAGGTGTCTAGCCTCCCTGTTAGCAAGCAAAGCGCATGTGGTTTATAGTAGACTACACTACAGGCTACAGTGTTTCTGTTGCAGCCGTGCCTCCCAGTGGCCAGCTGCCTTTAAAACCCAAGTGAGGCAGAGGATGCTATTGGTGAATTCTGTGTTGTTGTGTGAGAAGAAGGCTGCTGATGGTGGTGCTTTATGCACTCTGTCTCCTAACTGGTGCCTGATTTGACGGACATTTACCGTACATTACCATACGGTACCATGCATTGTTGATGCATTATTCATTTTAAAATGAAACCGGAACAAATCTGTTGCGATCGGTTGTCTCCACCACCACTCTGGTGCCATCTAGACATCTGATCATGTGACTAGCATCATCTGAGGTTGTTTCCCGTGTGTGTGTGAAGGTGTAAGGTTTTGCTTGCGGATGAAGAAATGATGTGTATGAGTAAAACTAGCTTTAATTCTGATATAGTGATGCAAACCAGTGGCGTAGCCTGAGACGACACATCCTGCCCTGTCAACCCTGTTCTCTCTCTCTCTCTCTCTCTCTCTCTCTCTCTCTCTCTCTCTCTCTCTCTCTGTCTCTCTCTCTGTCTCTGTCTCTGTCTCTGTCTCTGTCTCTGTCTCTCTCTCTCTCTCTCTCTCTCTCTCTCTCTCTCTGTCTCTCTCTCTCTCTCTGTCTCTCTCTCTCTCTCTGATGGTGTCAGTAGGGAGTGAATGCAGTGTGTCACCGTGGCTGCTATATTAACTGCCTGGCTGCTGCTGTGTGTGTGTGTGTGTGTGTGTGTGTGTGTGTGTGTGTGTGTGTCTGCGTCTGCCTCTGTCTCTGCTGTGTTGAGGTGTGTATTGATTGCGGGAGTCGCTGAGGGAAGAGTAATGTCCTTCTTTCATAGGATTAGGCCACTAATGGCTGTTGTGCAGACCGGACACACTTCCGCACGTCTCACCTTGCGTCACCCTGTCACCACCACCCCTCTTCTTCTGTTCTCTCTTTTTTTCCTCACCTGACTCATTTTTCATTCTTTCTCTTCGCTCTATACATCCATCTCTTCTTCTATCTCTCTTTTTCTCCTCTCTTCCTCCTCCTATTCATCCATCCATCCTCCACGGTGGTCTGTGAATGGATTTTTGCAGTATTGAATGCCCGCTCCATCTCCAGTTCTCTCTTCCTCAGGCCTTCACAGTGGGGTTTTAAGTAGAGCGCTCAACCTTCTGACCTCTATTGATAGAATGTCTACACCTGTCTGACTGCAGCCAACACCTCCACCCACACCTAATGGGTGTGTGTGTCTGTCTGTGTGTGCGTGTGTGTGTGTGTGAGTGTGTGTGTGTTTGTTGTGTCTATTTGTAGGTGTGTGTGTGTGTGTGTGTGGCAGAAGATTTTGCTGTGTGTGTGTGTGTGGCAGAAGATTTTGCGTGTGTGTGTGTGTGTGTGTGTGTGTGTGTGTGTGTGTGTGTGTGTGTGTGTGTGTGTGTGTGTGTGTGTGTGTGTGTGTGTGTGTGTGTGTGTGTGTGTGTGTGTGTGTGTGTGGGGGTGCCTGCAATGTGTGTGATGTATTTCACATGGACATTCAGGAAAGTACCATGAAATCAGAGCCTAGAGAGAGGAGGGGAAAAGGTCGATAATTAGCGCCTCTCTGGCCTTGTAGATCCATATGGCACAGAATGCTGTCTTAATGCTGCCTCCTCCCAAGGTGTACATCAGGGAGAGGGGGAACGAGGGAGTGTTTGTGTGTGTGTGTGTGTGTGTGTGTGTGTGTGTGTGTGTGTGTGTGTGTGTGTGTGTGTGTGGGGAGAGAGAAACAGCCACAGGTTTCATCCGCCCTTGTAAATCTTTAATGACAAGCGTTTAGTCCCTCTTGCAGGAGCTCTAGTAATTACTGCATCCAACAGTCTAGCGAGAGCCACCTCTCCCCCTTCTCTCCTCTCTTCCTCCTCTCCTCTCCTCCTCTCCTCTCCTCCACTCCCTGCCAACCTCTGGTCAACTTCCACTGTGTTATCGCGCTCCCTTAAAAGCTTTTTCCTTCCAAAATGTCAATACCTCTTTGGGGACGTAACACTTAATCGCCTGGCTAGAAGCAAGCAGGCTTTAAGAGCCGCTGGTAGGGGTCTTAACGCAGCTTTTTGCTGTTGTCACCTGAGGACGCCAGGGTCACCGAGATCAACCCTGTTACATTGTGTGCTCGCACTTCCCTCGACTCTCTCCATCCCTCCCTCCCTCCCTCGCTCGCTCGTACTCATTCACTCCATCTATCTCTCGCTCTGCCTTTCCCCTCCCTCCATCCCTCCCTCTCTCTCTCTCTCTCCGAGAGCATTGCACCCCCTCAGGACTGTTGTACATTTACCATCCCTTCCTTAAAGATGGAGAGAGGCCGAGGGCAGCTTGCTGTATGGGGAGGTTTAAGAAGGGGGGTTGAGCTAAAGGTGAAGCCTCGGTTTGAAGGCACTTTTCATCTCAACTCCCCTGACCAACACTACTGGCCTCTGCTTGCTTTGATAACCAGCCAAAGTGCTTATCTGACCATTGAAAGGTCTCCGCTCACCTTTGAGCGATGCAACTGATATGTGTGTGTGCGTGGTGTGTGTGCGCATGTGCGTGGTATGTGTGTGTGTGTGTGTGTGTGTGTGTGTGTGTGTGTGTGTCTGTGTGTGTGTGTGTTTGAGAAAGAGAGTGTGTGTTATTGAAAAGTGTGTGTTGTGGACAAGTGATCACACTAGATACATTTCCTCTGTGGGTTTTGAGGTGCGTGAAGGCCGATAAGGTGTGAATGCAGCAATGGAAGCAATGGGGGCGGCGGAGGACTTGCGGCTGAAGTTCTTTCCACAGGAAGTGCTGTTATATCTAGAGAAGATCTGGAGGCGAGGGGGGGGGGGGTGTTGGAGGGTGGTCGTCTGTGGTGTCAGAGGTGTCACATAGGAGGTGTCATGAACAGGTGTTTCAGCACCCCACAACCACCCCCCACCCACCCCAAGGGTGCAATGCAGGAGGTCAGACGCATTTTTAGAAGCTCCTGGGGTTGGTGGAAAAAGCTGCAGCGTGTTCGGAAGAAGGCACGCGTATCAGATGACGTTGTCAGTGAGAGTGTGTGTGTGTGTGTGAGGGAGGTCTTAGGAGAAAGATGGAATGAGAGAGAGGGGGAGAGTGAGAGAGAGAGTGAGGGAGAGAGAGAAAGGCAGAGAGGTTGTAATACAGGGCTTTAAAGACGGCATCTCACGCACACAGAGATGTGTCGGGGGCCTCTTAGCTCGCTGGTGCTGAC
>JAODXP020000010.1:18357092-18367092 GCA_027497455.2 Sardinella longiceps
CCTCGTTCATTTTTAATGCACTCCTAGCCTGGCCCCACTACGCACCTGCCGGCCTCGGCCCCCGAGACGTCAACAACAGCCCAGCAGTGCGAGCGTGGCGGCTGACCCAGAACACGATCTGCAGGGAGGCACATCTAACACAAAGCCCATCCCCACCCCACCCCCTATCTCAAGCTGCCTCGCTTGCAGTGGCGACTCTCGGCCAGCAGAGGGAAGCATATCTGTGGCACATCTATGGTCAACTGCTACTTCTTTCTGTCAGTGGATTAAACTGACATATCTTTCCCCTTTTTGAATTTGAATACATGTTTACTGATGCACTTGATTTACGAGCTTGTAAATTGTGAATTCAGATGAGGCGCTTTTTTCTTTTCTTTTTTTCTCTCTCTCCATCTCTCTCCAGGAAACGTGGCTGTCTTGAGCTAGAATAGAGTCAGTTTTATTTTAGTCTTCTCTCCTTTTATTTTTTGTCTGGTTCGAACAATTGCCTGCCTTAATGGAAACAACTTGAAACACAATCAGGGCTGGCTGTTATGCCAAACACGTCGTGCCAGGATAACAATAGCATCAAGCTGCGCTAACACTGCTCTGTGCTGAGGAGGTGAATGGAACAGGCTCTTAATGAAAGACAAAACACATCAAATCATCTTGCAGCTCCAGTCTCCATGTCTCTCTTTTTCTTGGAGTCTCTCTCTTTTTTTCTCTCTTTTTGTTTTTGGTTTAATTTTTGTTTTGTACTTATTTATTCATCCTCCCACACAAACAAATGTCGTTTTAAAAATAGAGGCCGAACAAATCTGTCGTTTATCCGGGCAAGAGCAGTGGATGAGGAGGATGGGTGGACAGACCGACCGACTGACGGACGAAGAGAGGGAGATAAGAGAGTTGGTTGGCCATGGAGGCAGGGGATCGTTGGGGCAGGCAGAGGGAACGTCGGAGTCATAAAGATGCGGAGCAGGGCACACAGATTTATGGCCATATTACAAGGGAAGGCAGAAGCGAGAGAGAGAGAGAGAGAAAGAGAGAGAGGGAGAGAGAGAGAGTGGGCGAATGAGGTAGCCTCCACCTCTAGTCCCCCCCCCCTCCTCCCCCCAAGGCTAATATGTCTTTATAGGCTGCTGCAGGGCTCAGGGCAGCAATGGCTTCATGTCAGGAACCCCACCACAAATAAAGAGAAAAGAGCGGCCACTAATGGCTTCATGCTTTTCAGATGGACAGGGCTGCCTGGTCGATATGACAGAGCGGTTGACGGAGTTATGGAGGGTGTGTGTGTGTGTGTGTGTGTGTGTGTGTGTGTGTGTGGGGGGGGGGGGGGGTGTATTTCGTTGTGGAGTATTGTGCAGTTAAGGAGGTGGTGAGATGAGGCTCAAGTTTGCCTGCCTGCTCGGTGATTCTGACTTCTTTTGACATATCTGAACCACTTTTCTGCCTCAGTGCACAGTTTGGTGAGGTGGGGGGGAGGAGGAAGAGTGGGGATGGGGGGGGGGGGGGGTTGCAGGAGGAGTCGCTCTCTTCACTCCCCCATTCCACTCTGCTTACCCCCACACTCACAAAGCCATTAGTGTGTGTGTGTGTGTGTGTGTGAAGGGGGCCGCATGTGGGCTATGTGAGCAGAAGCTACCCTGTTGCCAAGTGAAGCGTATTATACAACAAGAAGCAAAGGAGTACCAGGGAAGGAGGGGGGATGGGATGAGAGTGAGAGAGGGAGAGAGAGAGAGAGCGAGTGAGAGAGCGTCCAAAACATTAGTGGCATTTAATTTTACATGCTGACAGTGTTGAGTGGGGATGGGTCAGCGACTGGGACAGCAGCTCTGAGGTAATGGGCCACTAAATGGACTCTTCCTTTATCATTCCTTACACACACATTCAGACACCGAGAGAGAGAGAGAGAGAGAGAGAAAGGGGGACAGGTTGGGCGGATACTCTCGGGAACGCCAACCTCCGTCTTCGGAATAGGGTGACGACTCAAAGGTTAATCTGCAAGGGCCACACTTACTTACTTCCACTCAACTCTTCTCTCATTTTCTTGCTCTCTCTCGTTCTTCACTGGTGTGGACTCTCATTCGCATTAAAGCAGAATAAATGTGGAGATGACGGACAGGGTGTGTGTGTGTGTGTGTGTGTGTGTATGGGTGGGAGGGGGACTAGCCATGTCTGGGCGGTTTCTTTATTTCCGATGAAAGAAAAAAGGGAAGCTGTTCTGTGTGTGACATGCGCTTGATCACTCTTCTTTTTTTTTTTTTTTTTTTTTTTTCCTCAACGCCACCGTTACAGCTGTGGCCTCCTCCCTCTCGTTTGGTATTGCCGTCCCTCTCTAACAGACGCAACGCCACGCCACACTACGGCACATCCTCAGATCATAATCACAGAATCAGATCAACTCTCTTCTCTACTGTCACGATGAAAGTGATGACTCACTCGCTTCTGGTGCTGAGAGAGAGGAAGAGATGAGATGGAGAATAGATAGATGAGTCCCTCTTCCTCCTCCTCCTCCTCCTCCTCCTCCTCATCCCCCTCTCCCTCTCCTCCTCCTCCTCCTTTCTTCCTCCTCCACTCCTCTAATTTCAGGGGAGGCAAGACAGGTTTGACGTTTATTCTTGGAAATGGCTGAGAGATGGGGGTGGGGAGTAGGGGGAGGGGGCATTGTGACTAAGAGCAGAGGTGTGTCAATGTGGGACACACACACACACACACACACACACACACACACACACACACACACACACACACACACACACCTGAGATAAAGTTTTATTGCCCGCTGGGCCCACATGAGCTGCTTATTTCCCACTCCCACTCTTATTTATATGAGGGACACAGAGTGCTTAGCTAGCGCTCTTTTCCATCCTCTTCCTGTGTGTGTGTGTGTGTGTGTGTGTGTGTGTGTGTGTGTGTGTGTACGTGTGTGTGTGTGTGTGATTGTAAGAGAGAAAAAGTGTGTGTGTGTGCAACACAATGTGTCTTCTCTCCCAGCTGCTGCATGCAGTGGATGGCGCTGCTGAATGGTAATTGTTTCGACGGAAGTGTGATGTGTGTTATGTGTGTCAATGTATTTAGTGTGTGTGTGTGTGTGTGTGTTAAGAGAAAGAGGGCCTTTCTCTGCCTTGCCTCTATGTCAGGGCTCAGTTCTCTATGTGTGTGGACAAGCGTGTCGGTCACAGGCCTGAAGGAACAATGACACAGTCTCAATCTGTTTTTCTTTTTTCCCCTCTCTCTCTCTCTCTCTTTCTCTCCCTCTCTCAGACTGAGTCAGGGCCCCGAGGCTCCAGCAGGGACCGACTGAGTTCCGAGGCCCCTCTCCCCCAGGAGAAAGGGGGGCCCACCGTGCCGGCACACCTCATGGGAAGCCCCTACGCCTTCGGCCTCACCCCCGGCGCTGTCATGACCGACTCTCGATTCCAGCCCCTCAAGTGAGCCTAACACCCACCTCTCTCACACACACACACACATCCACACACACACACACACACACACACACACACACACACACACACACACACATTTGCGGTCTCTCAAGACTCATTTCCTGGTCATCGTTATATTGTCTCCTGATTGGACGAAGCCTCCTCAGATGTACTGTATTCTCTAATCAGAATGATGGCACTGGTTTGGTCCGGAGGGCTTCAGCCAACAGGAGGGCCACTGTGACAATTCACCCCTCCCTCTCCTTTTTTAAAATGGGCATTGTGGAAATGAAATTGGACTGAAATTGGATTAGGCTCAGCCGTAAGCTCCATAGAAACCTCCCTTAGCCTAGCCTCTCATCTAAACTGGTGGAATAAGCTGCTGCTAGCACAGCCAAGGTCATCTGTTCAATTCCCAAAGACAGTCGAACCTCTTCTGTAATTCGCTCTTATTCACTAACGCATAAGCCTCTTTTGTGGTCAAGTGCCTGATAATTGACTTTAATTTATTCTACTGTCTAAAAGAATTGAAGAACCAGTCCTCCACTAGCCATGCCTCTGCCTCACCTCACTTCCTGTCTTTCTCTTTTTCTCTCTCTCTCTTTCTCTTTCTCTCTCTTTGTCTGCCATCTTCCTCTTCAGTCTGCCCAGGCAGATGCCTCACGGAGTGCCCCCTGGTGGCGTCCCCGAGGAGTACTTGCGGGGCTTCCGGCCCTACGCCACAGCCGAGGACCTGCGCATGCCCTCGCTGCCCCTGGGGCTGGACCCCGCCGCAGCGGCCGCCGCAGCCGCCTACTATCACCCCGGTTACCTGCCCCACCCTTCTTTCAACCCGTACAGGTGAGGTGTCGCTCACAACATCCACATATTCAGCAACGAGAGATTAGCAAGAGAAATTGGCTGTTCAAAATGTGACCATTTGTGCCAGTATTACAGAATTACTAGAGATAATCTAAATGGTTTAGAGATTATAAGGTCTGTTGTGGTACAGTTTGTGTTGAGGAAGGATGGGAATATGAAATGTTGCTGTGTGTGTGTGTGTGTGTGTGTGTGTGTGTGTGTGTGTGTGTGTGTGTGTGTGTGTGTGTGTGTGTGTGTGTGTGTGTGTGTGTGTGTGTGTGTGTGTGTGTGTGTTTGGTACTGCAGTAGATTGGATGGGACTGACATGTCAACTAGATTAGGGTGTGTGTGTGTGTGTGTGTGTGTGTGTGTGTGCACGACTGTGCGTGTGTGTTTGGAGAGAGGTGGAGCAAGTTTATGAATACACATGACAGTGACTGTTGCTCATGACAAGTGCCCATGTAATGGCTTTAATGAAAGGGTGAGCCATCAGCTAACATCAGAAACTGCACAGCATAAACACACACTCTACAAAACACACCCACGCATGCACACTAACAAACAGAGACAGAAGTACATAGACACACATTCACAGACACAAACACACACACACACACACACACACACACACACTTCTACAAAATACACAGACACTAATGCCCACAGACATATAGAGAAACACACACTCTCTCTCACACACACACACACAGAGAGAGAGAGAGAGAGAGAGAGAGAGAGAGAGAGAGAGAGAGCGGCAGCAGCTCTGATTTAGGTCATCTGGCAGGATAGCGCTGATCTCATTAAGACAGAGATGGACACTAATGTGCTGGAGTGGAGACAGAGAGCACGCAGGTTAATGAAGAGTTCACAGGAGCAAGCGCACTACGAGACTCTAGGGGGAGACACTGGCACTCAAAAGCCTGTCGTTTTCAATTTCTCTCTCTCTCTCTATCTCTATCTTTCTCCTCCCCCACTCTCTGATCCTCTTTTTTTCCTTCCTTCTTTCCTTTCCTCCTCTGTAGAATGGATGATCCCTTCTGCCTGTCTGCTCTAAGGTCGCCGTTCTACCCATTGCCAGGAGGGGGAGCCCTGCCCCCTCTGCACCCTTCAGCTGTTCCCTTACACCTGTCAGGGGTACGCTACCCAGGCGACCTGTCTCATCCTTCCCTATCCAGTCTGCAGTCCGAACGCCTCTCCGAAAGGTACACACACACACACACACTCACACACACACTCTGCTTGCCTGAACACTGTATTAGATTAGACACCTGCAAACACTGGGATGCCGGGGATGTAACAGCATCGTCTGGACCAAAATATTTGACCTCCCTCAGTGTTTGCATGAGTGTACAGTTTTTCCACCGTCAATGTTTGTATCCTCCTGAGGGTCTGTTATTTAAGCTCCTACTCTCTGTCTTTCTCTCTCTCTCTCCCTTCCTCCCTCCCTTCCTCTCTCTCTCTCTCTCTCTCTCCCTCGCCCTCTCCCTCTCTCTCTCTCTCTCTCTCTCCATCTCTGTATCATGTTCCCTCCACAGGCTCCAGATGGAGGACGAGCTGCGGAGGGAGCGAGAGCGCGAACGCGAGAGGGAGCGAGAGAAAGAGCGGGAGCGCGAAGCCGAGCGCGAGAAGGAGCGCGAGCGAGAACGGGAACGCGAGCGCGAACGCGAGAAGGAGCTGGAGCGCGAGCGCGAGCGGGAACGCGAGAGGGAGAGGGAACGGGAGCGAGAGAGGGAGAGGGAGAAGGAGAGGGAGAGAGAGAGGGAAAGGGAGAGGGAGAAAGAGAGAGTGGCGAGGGAGAGGGAGAGAGAGAAGGAGCTCCAGATGTCCAAGGCCATGGAGAGCCACTACCTCGCCGAGCTGCACGGCCTCAGGGGACAGGCTGAGGAGAGAGCCAAACCCGGAGAGAGACTCACCCCCAACAGAGCCGGTACACACTAACACACACATATGCACATCACACACACACACACACACACACACACACTCACACATACACACACACACACACACACACACCTCTTCCAAGATTGTTACTGTCCCTCTACATGATGTGAAGCCCTCTGTCTGACTACCCCAGAATTATAACTCAGTCAAGGAGGAAAAAATCCCAACAAGTAGAAGCACATTTATACATGTCTATTTAACTTCAGTGTTATTAAATAACACTATTTTGAAGTAACAATATTAGTTACTTATTTCATTAGTTCAGTAGATCTTACTTCATGATGTTCGTCATTGTCCACAGCAGTCTTTTAGATAATCCTTGATGATTGAAGGAAAAGGCTAACCTCTGAGCTTTTGTTTGTTTAGGGTTTTTTTTTTGTTTTCTTTTGCCAAACCATAAGACCTCATCCTGATGTATCATATCAATTCAAATACATTCTCACTCTCAAATGGCCCTAACGTCTTTGTCCATGTTTTGTGTGTGCTTCTCCAGCAGATAAAACCAAAGAGTCTGCCCTGGCCGCTCCCAAGCCCCTGCAGCCTGGGCTGCACCCTTCCCTGGGCTCCGCCCACCACGGCGTACCGGGCCTGGTGCCCACCCACGCCCACGGCATGTACCTGGGGCCCCCGGGAGCCCACGGGCCCGGGGTCCTCACCGCCGCCATGATGCTGCAGCCGCGCACTAACGAGGAGGAGCGATGGCTGGCCCGCCAGAGGAAACTACGGCAAGAGAAGGAGGACAGACAGTACCAAGTGTCCGAGTTCCGTCAGCAGGTGCTGGAGCAGCACCTTGACCTGCGCGAGGGGACAGATATGCGGATAGAGGGGCACAGGTAAGCATCACACACACACGCACGCACACACACACACACACACACACATACACACACACAATTTCAAACGTGTTATTAATAGATCCTGACCATGTTCCAGCACTATTGCCGCACAGTGTCTGTATGGATGTTTGAAGTGTAGAATTCAGGCTTCTTGAATGAACTCAAAACTTGCTGCACTGGACACCTTCAATGGATCGAGATCAAGGATCTTGGATCAAGGCTCAGGGATCAAGACCGCAGACATCTCGCCTTTTTTTTCTCTTTTTTTTCAGCTCTAGACTTGTGTTGTGGCTTTGAACATGATTGAAAGGCCCAGTGCGCTGCGTGGTGCATTGTTGTTGTGGAGTGTGAAGTGTTTGACCCACAGTAGCAGTTTTTAAACTTTTCCACGGGAGTCTGTTTTCCTTGCATCCTCCTTCACAAAGAAGCAGCGACTGTCAGGCATCCGAGTGAAGAACTGGCAGTCTATGCCCCTTTCTCTCTCTATCTCTCTCTCTCTCTCTCTCTCTTTCTCTCTCTCTCTCTCTCTCTCTCTCTCTCTCTCTCTCTCTCTCCCTCTCTCCCTCTCTCCCCTCCTCCTTCTTTTGTTTCCTGTCGTCTCTGATCCCGAGCTGCGCCGTGGGAGTTTTTAGCTCGGAGGAAGTAGTTTTTATCCCTCAAAAAAGTGCACTGGGGACCGTGTTATCGCGCCGCGCTGTGCTGCGTCACGTCACCGGTGACACTTTCGAGCTCAGCGCTGGCACGGCCCCTTCTCCTCTTCCCTGATGGCGCCATCCTTTTGATGTGCCGCCAGACAGAGAGGAGGAAGAGAGAGAGAGAGAGAGAGAGAGTGGAGAGGAAGATGGGTGTCTGAGAGAGACGGAGTGAGGGAGAGAGAAAGGGAGAGATGGAGGGAACCGTTTCATCTCTTTGTTTTGGCGACGTCCTCGGAAAAGTGACGGCTCCTGCCAGCGTGTGATGTGGACAGCAGCGAGCGCTCAAAGCGAGCCGGCGGGCGCCAGGATTTTGAAGCTGTCACGGCATTCTTGTAAAACCCTGGCAGCCATATATGCTTTATTTCATATATTCCAGCGGGACGGGCGCCTGCATAATTGAATAGACAAAGTGTGCGAGAACGAGAAACGAGAACGCCCGGACAGCGCTAACTGAGCCGAGCTGGCTTAGCCTCTATCAGAGCATCACAGTTGCTGTGATGTACAGTGTTGTATTCCTCTCCATATCCCCGTATATGCACACACACACACACACACACACACACACACACACACCTTCAGTAATCCCCTCCCAGCCCCCTGCGCTGAAAGCTGGGCATTTTTCCTGCATCTCTCCCTCCCTGTGTAACAGGAGCCGTTTGGCCCTGGCTTTGCTACTGCATTAGGGGGTCAGCATCTAATGAAGGGCTTTAGCGCCGGCTGTGTTTGTGTGGGGGAGCCCGGCCGATAATTACAGAGAGAGAGAACACACACACACACACACACACACACACACACACACACACACACACCTAACCCCACCCCTCTTCAGCTCTTGGCCCCCACTGAACACCCCCACACACACACACACACACCACTCAGATCAGCGGCCCACGGAGCGCGCTCAGATGAGATTATCTGATTGGAGGGAAAGAGAAGCATTGGATGGGATTGGAGACTAATGAGGGGGGCTTTGTGGAATTAGAGGAGGAGAGGCAAAAGGCAGGTCCACGGAGGTGAAGAAGGATAGAAAGAATGGAGTGAAAGAGAGAGATGGAGGGAGAGAGAGAGAATAAGCAATGGAAAGATAGGAAATGATGGAGAGACCAAGCGAAAGAGTGAAATGATTTTGTCCCTCTATCTGTGTGTGTAGTATCAGAGTGGGTGTCTGTGGTGAGATAAGTGTGTGTGTGTGTGTGTGTGTGTGTGTGTGTGTGTGTGTGTGTGTTGGTGAAGGCGAGAACAAGAGTGAGGCTTGTGTGCTGTCGGCCAGCAGTAGCAGCAGTGCGGTGAAGCTTCTCTGCTGAAGCTTGAGCTCAGTGTGGTTTTAAGCAGCACAAATCCCTGCCCTACTCAAGGGCTTTTCTGACTGCACTCTGATAAAGCCTGCCCTGGAGCGTCTGCATTTAGAGGTGTGTGTGTGTGTGTGTGTGTGTGTGTGTGTGTGTGGAATGGAGAACAGTCATCTGACGTATTACATCACTTCTCTCTCCCTCTCCCTCTCTCCCTCCTCTTTTCTCTATCTGTCTTTCTGTAGATCTGTGTCAAACCACCATGAGTCTTCTGGTCGTGATGGCCGAGACCTGCACCCTCACCTGGGTGCCCCTCCGCCCCTCATCTCCCCCAAGCCCCAGCCTCGGGAGCACGGTCCCCCGCACCACCCCCCGCCGCCTCCCACCACCCTCTGGAACCCAGCCGCTCTCATCGAGAGCCCGTCGTCCGACTCGCGCCGCACCACTTCCATCTCCGCCCACGACCCACCCGAGCTCAGCAGGCCTCACTTCGACATCAGCCGACTGACCTCCTCCGGCGTTCACGCACCCCCGGGCTCCAGCAACGGTGCCTCGGGCAAGGCCGAGAGGCTCGATGACGGGGGCCATCGCGGTGGCGGCCGAAAGGACGGCCTGGACCGGTACCCCCACATGCGCGGCCCGCTGACGGCCGGAGGCGGGTCGGCCATGGCTGCGTGCTTCCCGGAGCACGGCGCCTACCTGGCCGAGCTGGAGAAATCCACGCAGAGCTTCCTGAGCCAGCAGAGGGCGTCGGTGAGCCTCACCAGCCAGTACGGGGACCTCAGCGCCTCGCTCAAGGCTGCCGCCATGGCCTCAGCAGGGCCATACAAGGGGCTCCTCCAGGGGCCCCCTCCCCCACGGCTGGGGCCCGAGCCCGCGCTGGTCTATGACGAGTTCCTGCAGCAGCACCGCAGGCCCGTCAGCAAACTGGACCTGGAGGAGAAGAGAAGGAGAGAGGCCCGGGAGAAAGGTAAGGAGCAACACACACACAC
>JAODXP020000010.1:18372092-18375916 GCA_027497455.2 Sardinella longiceps
CACCTATTAATAAGTTTAGTCACTGCTGATATTACTGGGCTATAGTTAGTGTCTACAATGTCCTCTATCAAGGGAGTGATCTTGATCCCCAAATAAGTGAAGTTTGATGTATTTTTAAATGTGGTTTGTATAGGGGGGCAACTTCTCTCTGACTGTTTCAGAAAGAGGATATTTGATTTGGTTTCATTCACTTTATATCCTGACAATGATCCAAAAGTATTTATTAATCCAAGAAGATTTGGAATAGAGCTCTTAAGCTGAGTTAAAAACAAAACTATGTCATCTGCAAAAAGTCCTATTTTATTCTCTAGATTCCCAATTCTGATACCAGTTATACTGCTATTTTGTCTAATTGCTATAGCAAGTGGCTCAATTGCTAATGCAAACAGAAGGGGTGAAAGGGGACACCCCTGCCTGGTCCCTCGCTGGAGTTTAAAGGGTTGGGAGGTTACAAAGTTTGTTGTGACTGATGCACTGGGAGAGTGATATAACAATTTCACGCATTTACAGAAGTATTCCCCAAACCCAAACCGCTGAAGCACTTCAAAAAGATAATTATGCTCCACCCTATCGAACGCTTTTTCAGCGTCCAGGGCGACAATAGCGGTGTCTGGGTTTTCCCTCTTCACATCTATTATGTTTAATAGCCTTCGAATATTATGGAAACCTTGACGACCCTTTATGAAACCATTTTGGTCAAGGGAGATCAGAGAGGGAAGATGGTTTTCAAGACGTCTTGCAAACACCTTTGCTACTATCTTAGCGTCGGAGTTTATCAAAGATATAGGGCGGTATGACCCGCATTTCTCAGGGGGTTTATCTGGTTTTAAAATCAGTGTTATTAAGGCATTAGATAAAGAGGGTGGCAGCTGATCTGCTTCGATTGATTCAGTTAGCATATCAAAGAGAGGAGGCACAAGCATCTCCTTAAAGCGTTTATAGATATCAATGGGAAGTCCTGAAGGACCTGATGCCTTCCCTCCACTCATATGGGACAGCGCTTCAAACAATTCTTCCTTTGTGATGGGAGAGTCTAGCTCCTCTTTTACCTTTTCCTCTAATGTTGGTATGGAAAGCTGATCCAAAAAGGGGTATAGGTCATTAATATCTGGAGATTCTGATGTATAAAGGTTCATATAATATTCTTGAAAAGCTTTGTTGATTTCTGTCGGATTAGTTGTTGTTCCACTTTCTGTTTCAATCTCGGAGATAGCCCTTTCATTTTGTAGTGTTTTTATCCGCCATGCCAGTAATTTACCCGCTGATTCCCCCTGATCATAGTAGGACTGCTTTAGCCTAGTGATACTGTTTAAAGCCTTACTTGCTGTCAGATCATTATATTTAGCCCTTAATTCTGAGAGTTTTTGTACATTCTCTGGTGTATTATCATTTGAGAGCTCCCTTTCTTGTTCTTTAATATCTCTCTCAAGTTCTGTCATTAGAAGATGCTTCTTATTTGTATTGCTACTAGTATAAGAAATCATCACACCTCTTATATATGCTTTAAAGGCTTCCCATTTAGTAGAAGCTGAGGTTTCATCTGTATTCGTTGCAAAGAAAAACTCAATATTTTTTTCCACACAAAACAGAAAATCCTGATCCAGGAGCCACCTTGGACTAAGCCTCCAAACTGTTTGGCCTCTGGAGTGTGGAGTAAGTCGGTAAAGCAAAAACAGAAGGGCATGATCTGAAATGACTATGCCTTTGTGCCCACAGTCCAGGACATTGGACTCCAGTGTCCTAGAGATCAAAAAATAATCTATGCGTGATTGTGTCTGATGTGTGTTTGAGTGGCATGAATATTCTAGTGTGGTGGGATTTCTAATTCTCCAGATGTCACAAAGATGTAGCTCTGAAATGAAGTTGCCTATCACCTTTCGGGTCTTTGTATGGGAGGAGTCATTTCTTGTTGAGCGGTCAAGAAGGGGATTCAGAGCACAATTAAAGTCTCCACCCATAATTATTTCACCTCTCAAAGAGGAAATGGTCATGAAGAGATTACTAAAGAATGTGGCATCATCATTGTTGGGCCCATAAACGTTTACAAAAATAATTTCTTGATTCAAAAGACTTCCCCCAACCACAACAAATCTGCCTGCAGGATCTTGGAGAAATTTGTGAATCCTAAAGGGCACAGATTTATGAATAAGGATTGCTACTCCTCTCGCCTGTGAGGAGCAGCAAGAAGCTAGAACTTGCCCAGGCCATCTCTTCCTTATACGTACAATCTCGTCTGACATTAAATGTGTTTCTTGGAGAAATACGATTTTAGCTTGGAGGTGTTTAAGTCTGGTCAATATTTGCTTGATTTTAACTAACTTTCTCATACCCCTGACATTCCATGAAGTAATATTTAGAAAAGGAGCATTACTCATAACCCAGTCCAAGAAATATTAAAGTTACATCTTCAACTCCTCTTTTACCAAAGGAAATTGCAGTGCCAATAAAACATAGAAAATGGAGAAAAGAAAAAAAAACATCAAATGCCCCCTCTCTAGAACGGAGAAGGAGCTCTCCTAAATCCCTGTGCCCCCTAAATGCACAGACCCCACTCACACTGCAAAACACTGAAATTCCAGTTAACATGCATTGATCCTTACCTAAGGAGCAAATGCTCAACATTAACAAACTTCGAAGGGACCCACGTCCGGCAGAAATAATGAAATATAACAAAGAAACAATAAGTAAACCCCATAAGAACAGGAAACAAAAGGGGCCAGCTAAAATACAGAGATTATATCTTAGCAAATAAAGTTTCGTCAGAGTCGATCATTTACATTTGATCCAACTGTGCTTGTGAAATCTAACCAGACCCACTCACGTCAGTGTCCTGATCAGCCTGAGACCGTTCCGTCTCGATCTTGCGTATGAAGGTTTCGACTTCTGTTGGAGTGTGAAAAGTGAGCAGTTTCCCCTTGTGATAAATCCTCATCTTTGCAGGGAATTGTAATCCAAACTCAATTTCCAAATTATGCAGTCGGGTTTTTACACCATCGAACATTCTCCTCTGCTGTTGGATCTCTGGCGACAGGTCCGGGAAAAACATTACACGATTCTCCTCAAACTGTAGTAATTTCTTCTTGCGAGCCGCCTTCATCACTCGGTCTCTGTCGGTCAACCAGCGGAATTTCACGAGAATCGCCCGTGGAGTAGGTTTTTGGTTTGGCTTAGCAGCTTTAGAAGCGGCTGGTTTGGGGAGTCTGAAAGCTTGGTCGATGTAAAGTGGAGTCGGGAAATTTTCTTGACCAAGGAGGTCGGGTATCCAGTTGTTGAGGAAGGATGTTAAGTCACCTGCCTCTGAGTTTTCTGGCAAGCCCACCAGCCTCAGGTTTAGGCGGCGCTGGCAGTTTTCAATGTGCTCCACTGACCTGGTGAGGGCTAGCATCTTAGTCTGAGTGGTAGCAGAGGCGTTTGCTAGATCATTCAACTGGTCTTCGGCGGAGCTTATACGCGATTCTGCACCATTTAGTCTCTCAGAGAAAGAGTCTATTGATTCTTTGATCTCGTGGTTTGAAGCGACAACTTCTTTGAGTTGGGCGGTGAAGTCTTTTCGAAGAGCATGGATAGCTGCTAAAATTCCCTCATCCCTAGCTTCTGTTTCTGGGGCTTCAGCTAACATTAGCCCCTGCGCCAACTTCAAAGCACTCACTCTCTTCACTTTCTTCGAACTAGTTTTAAGCGACATGGATCCTGGATATGTTGCACGTATTCATGAATCGACTGAGACTTATTTCTAAAAGAAATAAACGGATTTACATATAAATTCAAACATTTTCGCCGGAGCACATGGGTTTTGCGACCTCTCACGTCCACGTCATAACCGG
>JAODXP020000010.1:18376016-18453516 GCA_027497455.2 Sardinella longiceps
TCATATTTTATTTTATGACTACAGTACATTTCTGGAGGCAGTGCTCAAGTTGTTGGTTGTTGTCTGCAGGGACCATACGTCTCATTATCCTCGCCTCCTAGCCCAGCGATGCATACACCACACATCCCTAATGCATAAGGCGCCTGTGCAAATTAGCTGTGATTTATGTACAGTGGGGCTTCCAGTACATCCACTGCATTTCATTTTTAGTCTGAGTGAATGGGAGTACATTGCTCAACTTGGAGCTTGATTATGCATCATATGCATTTAGCTATGGTCACATTTTTACTCATTTCGCTATGATATGTTATGTTAGGTAGGTTGTAATAGTAATTTAAACAGGAGACTTTGTGATCTGTGTGTGTGTGTGTGTGTGTGTGTGTGTGTGTGTGTGTGTGTGTGTGTGTGTGTGAGAGAGAGAGAAAGAGGGAGAAATAAATTGAGTAGTGGCGAATCTTGATATTAACTCTTTGGTTTCCGTCATGCCCAACAGACTCAGCCTCTACCCAACCGCCAGCCGAGTCTGAGGACGCTCACGGCGCCAGGCCATCCAGCCCCTCGCTGGCTCCAGGGGGCCACGTCCTGCCCGGCGACCCCAGCACTGCCCTGGACCAGCATAAGCACTCGGCAGACCCCCTGAGACCAAAGGACCCCAGTCTGTCCTCCACGCTGCCCGACAAGGCACGGGCCAACGAGGGTCCATCCGCCAAGAAGTCCTCCAGCCTGCTGAACAGCATGCGGCCACCGCTGCCGCACCATAAAGACGGGCCCCCTGCCAGTCTCAACGGCAGGGTCAAGCCCTGGGAGAGCTTCACAGCCGAGGAGTTCGCCCAGCAGTTCCACGAGTCGGTGTTACAGTCTACCCAGAAGGCCCTGCAGAAGCACAAAGGTGAGTCATTTTGTTTGATCACTGCATAATGTTCAGTGCTCTACTGCTACTCTATGCTGAGTCATATTTCTCTTTGGTAGGAAATCTTCCACTCTCCAAATATCTTGTATAGTGGGACTACATTTCAGCTTGTAGAGCATGGCAATACAGAATCTGAAAATTACTCCTTTAAAAGTGTCAACCAATGACAGATCTATTAGTGTGTGTCTGTATGTTGGAATGTGTATTGTTCTCAGTGTAGACACATGCCTGTTTGTGTATTTATCAGTGGGTGTCTGTATATGTTGGTATTGCAGCGGCAATGAAATCCAAGATGAATTTTCCTTTGTGGACTATAAAGTGCATCTTATTAGATGAGTATTTTACTATGTAAAAAGGTCTCATCAAACTGTGTCATCTCTTGTGATTCCACCAGGGGGCACCTCTGTGATCTCTGAGCCCAATCACGCCCTGGACTCCTCCTCAGTGCACTACAACATTCCAGAGCTCCAGAGCGCTCCAGGCCGCTCCGCCTCTTCCTCTTCCTCCTCCGCCCACCACCACCCTGGCCACTCCCACGCCAACCAACACCCGCACCCACACCCACACCCACACCCACACCTCCACCCCCACTCGCACCCTCAGCCCAACGGGCCGCACTGCCCCCTGCCCCCGCCGCGACCGGAGCACGCCGCCCAGCGCAACGAGCTCTCGGCCGATGAGGACTCGGACGATGAAGAGTACGAGGATGAAGACGAGGTCCCCACGCCCAGGTGGCAGGGCATCGAGGCCATCTTTGAAGCCTATCAGGAATACATTGAAGGTAAAAATTCAACCTCACCACCCTTTCAATTTTTCTATTCTGCCTCTGACCACCAGAGGTCACTGCAAAAGTGCACAGTGAACCCATAATAATTACAGATAGCTCTTGGATGTTGTGCACAAATGCACTCACTTAAAGGCCTTTTGTTTGCAATCAGGTCTTGCATTTCCCATAGTAATGAATTTGACATTCATTCTGTCTCTAAAAGAGGTCTCGGTACATAACTGTAGTGTTTTTGTTTATGCTTACACAGTAATTAGGGTTTGATGCGCGCACACACAAACACAAACACACACACAAACACATACACACTCACACAGTGGCGTCCCTTGTGGTGAGCAGTGTGTGTGCTCCGTGTGGTTCTAATGAGGCAGTGTGTGCTGGCTGGCCCTCCGATGCCTCGCTGCTGATTAGCTTGTGTGGGAGTCTGGGAGTATCAGTGCCCATGCAAATGAGTGCCCAGGTCATTCCCTCAGGCTAACTCACTCTCTCTCCCTCCCTCCCTCCCTTTGCTCTGGCATTCTCTCCATCCCCCTCTCCGTCTCTCTCTTTCTCTCTCTCTCTCTTCCTCCCTCCCCCCTTACTCTCTCTCTCTCTCTCTCTCTCTCTCTCTCTCTCTCTCTCTCTCTCTCTCTCTCTCTCTCTCTCTCTCTTCTCTTTCTCTCTCTCTCTCTCTCTCTCTCTCTCTCTCTCTCTCTCTCTCTCTCTCTCTCTCTCTCTCCCTCCACCCCATCCTTTGCCTCTCTCTCTCTTCTTGTTGTCTCCACAGAGCAAAGCATTGAAAGGCAGGTCCTGCAGAGCCAGTGTAGGCGGCTGGAGGCTCATCATTATAACCTCAGCCTGACAGCAGAGCAACTCTCCCACACCATGGGGGTAGGTCCTTTCTCTTTTTACACACACACACACACACACACACACACACACACACACACACACACACACACACACACACACACAATTTTTCTCTTTTTTTCTCTCTCCATGTCTCTTATACTCTTACATACACACACCTGCACACTTAGTTTACCCTGCTTACATAAACATTACACTACACACACTCTCACACACACACACACACACACACACACTCACATAAACACCCTTCACCTCGGTCACTGTAACAGGCCTACCATCTGTTTCTGGATCCTTTGTCATCTCCCATTACATTGGTGAGCAACGCCCAGATTACACCATCAAGCTTTTGCAATAATGAGCTGATGTGTTGACATCCCCAGATAGATTACTTATGCTTCCCCGCAGACTCTGTTTATGCAGACAATCACACACACACACACACACACACACACCAACCAACAAAGACCTTTGCATAAGTGCCTTTATTGGACTTTAACAGCTTGTATAGATGGAAGCAGTTGACATTTTACGAGATCAGTTATGTAATCATCTATCATTTTTTTTCCTTTCCTTCTTTCTCTCTCTCTCTCTCCCTCTCTCTGTGTCTGTCTCTCAGGATCTGATGGCCCAGAAGCAGAAGCTAGCTGCCGAGAGGGAGAAGCTCCAGGCTGAGCTTGAGCACTTCAGGAAGTGCCTGTCCCTGCCACAGACCCACTGGTCCAGGGCTCACTTCAAGGGCTACCCCCCCAGGTGACCCCCTTCCCCGGCCCCACGTGTACCCACCGCACCCCCCTCCTACCGCCCCTACGCCACACTCCTGCCCTAAGCCCCCCCTGACTTCGACCAACACATGGTTCCACCCCTAGGATGGAGAGAGAGAGAGAGGGAGAGAGAGACAAACCGACAGACAGAGAAAGAGAGAGAGAGAGAGAGTGTGAGATGGTGCGGACGGGCCACACAGGAAAGGACTGAAGCGTGAAGCTGGGAGAGAGAGACAGACAGATGGACAGACAGACATCCTATGATTGTGCGTGGGGGAAAAATGCCACTGATCAGCACCTAAGGCCGTCGTTGTGAGCATGTACGTGAAGTGATCAAAACCAATGGAGTGATCATCCACATCCACACACACACACACACACACACACACACACACACACACACACACACACACAGGTTTATACTTTGAGGTGGCGGCTTTGAGGGATGACACTGTTCATATCTCTGCTCCAGCTATGGCCCTGGTTCTTAGCCCTCCCCTCTCCCCTCCTTTGGATCTAAAACTGAGTACTATGGGAGAAAGTGATCCAAAATGGAGGTCCCATTCCTGCGCCCAGCGTCAGCCCCAGCCAGCGCTACCCTGTGTAACACCAGGCCTGTCTCTGCCGCCCTCTGTTGGTCAAAATGAGCTATCAACTGGAAATGCACTTAACTTGTATGAGAAACCCTGAAGAACTACGAACTACCTGGAGGTACTGTGTAACAACAAAGGAACTCTTTTCAAATTAGGGAAAGAACTTACCAGAGAAAAAAAAGAAAGAAATGCACACTTTTTGGAAAGAATAAAGGAAATGTTTTATTTCAAAGTACAAAAATTGAGAATAAAATTTTAAAAAGGTGCTTCGGCCTTGTATTGTAAATAATATTAAAAACAAAAAAAGAATTTTGTATGTTTTTATTACTTTACTCATTGTTGTTTGAGGAAGAAAAAAAAAGAAAAGCCTGCCATTTTTATATGTTATAGCTTTTTGTTTTGTTTTGTTTTGTTTTGTTTTGTTTTATTTTGAGCAAAGAGAAACCCCTTGCTTTTAGCGTGTACTGCTGCTGGTCAGGTTAAAAGCATTTTGAGTAGGGTCTGGTGGAGGGTTTTGGGGCAGAGGAAAAACAAATTCTGAGAGTAAGATGAGAAGATTCATCTAATTCTTTCATATCTCTACCTGTACTGCGAAACCCTCCAGACCAATGACCACTCCAACTTCCACTCCGTCCAGAAAGGTGACTCTGGACCGTTATATGCGCAGCTTCCTGCTCCTGTACACTCTCTATCACACGATTGGATGAATACTTTTCACCCCACCCCCTCACATCATCCCCCTTTCAGGCTCCGCCCAGTGGGTTGTTGACCTTGCGAAGTCTGTTCGCCCACTGCCACACGTGTCCTTGACGGAGAGTTCTGGAACACCTCTGTGTTCTTGTCATGAGACTTTGTTTTCTTTGGAGTTTCTTTGATCTTGTTCTCAATCCGCCTTTTTTTTTTGCCAGGGAGTCGCATGCCTCCCCTTCCTTTGTGACACATATGGCACTGTTTGCAGTGCCCTCCATTCTCCATTTTTGTTTCATTATGTTTTCTATCTGTGTGGACTGCACACAGGCACCTGGTTTGAGACCGGGTGGAGAGATGTGTCTGTACACTTGAGAGTGTATCGTTATTTTCTTTGGGATTTCTGTTATATTGAGGAAAACGACCCCTGTCAAACGGTAGCCTGGTGGCACTTGAACAAGGAGCTTGATGAACTGATGTCCTGGCCTAAAAATGTACTAAGATCCAAAGTATGTCCTTTATTTGTTGAGTGAATCACATACAAGCACTGTAATTGTTTTTTTGTTTTGTTTTTGTTTTTGTTTTTTTCGTTTAACCTATGTTAAAGTACCACTTGTTGTCACCATGCCCATGTTTGCCATAAATGGAAAGTTGTGCCAAATGCCCCACAAACATGTAGAATCATTTCTGTGAGCATTCATACGAAAACAGAGTGGAACATGTTCTTATCTATATGAACAAAACTATGCCCTTTGAATACAATGGGTATATTATGCATTCATTGCCAGACACCCGTTTTAAATGTAATGTAAAAATTATAACCAAACAGGATGGCTTTTCCAGATTAATATTAATGCCACTGGCTTCATTAGTCTTTGGATGGAGAATTGCCATTTTAAGAATGCCATTTAATCTTGAACAAAACAACCTTCCATGTGGAAACTAATTCATTTAAAAAGTAGATGATGGTGTCAAGTTTGTCATTAACATAAAAAATGTATGATTGCCATTTGATGTACCATATCAACTTAAGGGGTCCTAATTTGCCAAGTTTCTCTTGTTGATTTTATATGGATTTGTCTCCGTAGGACCATCCATTTATTGAAGCTAAATTTGTATCCCTGCCCATTTCTGCCTGAGGAAAACCATAATAAACACAATGGCCTTCACCCAGTGCCAGGAACTTTAAAAAAAAAAAATCTCTTTGAGGGGAAAACTATTTTGTATGCTTTGGGGAAAATGCATCATATTGTTTTTGTACTATTTTTCTTCATGCTTTTTTTTATTATTATTATTCTTATTTGTTGGTCAAAGATGTCCACCACCACAATCACAGAATAAACCACATGTATGCATGCAGGCCTAAAGCCTGGGCTTACCACCCCTGCTTGATAGACGAAAACTCGTAGCCAGGACCACCCAAACTGCCATGCCGATAAACAGTTTGGTAATACCCACATAGGTAGCCAAGCCCTCTGCCTTCATATTTCTGTGCGGTCGGATCTGCTTTTTAAATCTGTTTGAGCAGGTCATTACGTCCGAATGTTGGCATGTCCCTCAGCCTATAGAAGAAGCTGTAGCACCTTGTCTCGAACTGTTTCCAGTGGTGTTTCTTTCCCATGACCTTATTCACACATCTTCATACCAAACTCCCCTATCGAGACATCTTCGAAGTAAGAGCACAGTGCTTGTCTCGCGTACAGCTACACGCCTCCATCTCTTAGCTGATGCACAGCTTCTCATTGAAGAGGAATGGAGGGCTGAGCTGTAAGCTGGCCAAGCGGAGAGGACTGCTACCCGGCCCCCACCCCCACCCCCGTGCCCTCCCTCCTCTCTTCCTAAGTCAGCCATGATGATTCCCAGAGGTACAGAGGAGTGCCAGGTTTGGAAGTGGTACCATGTTTACAGACCCTGAGGCTGGCCCTAGCATGGACTGTCCTACCATAGCTCATGTTGTCCAGGTGGAGGGTAGGGTATCCCCCTCTCCCATTCTCACACACGCACATGCCCAACGGAGGAGGTTTAGATGCTGTGAAATCATGACTTTTTTTTTTGTTTGTTTGTTTTTTTGTTTTGTTTTTTTAATGTACTTGTTTGAATTCATTGTAATGTAATATATTATTTGTTGAATGTAGTAATTAGGTATTTATGAATATATTGCTGTAATTTCAGACAAAAAAATAAAATATTTGAAAATGTATTTCATGTGTTGGGATGTTTTGTTTGAACTTAAAGAGGATGTGAGCTTTCATTAATAGATTCAGTTCAATTAAATTATATTTTTATACTAGATTCAGTTCAATTAAATTATATTTTTATATAGTATAGCACTAAACTACAAACATGTTGTGACGCATTCCAGACATGGAGCTCATAGAGCAAGGGAGATAACCCAACCATAACCCAATGTACAACCAGTAGATTTAGTTACATTTACAACCCTGTAAAAAATATTCCAGTTTATCCACTATATTAGAAATGAATTTCTCATGAGTACATAACTGCTATTTAGGGCAAATATTTTCATGTATCATTACTTTGTCGGCTGTCTATTCTGTGAAATTTGATGTTTGAGGGCCATTAGTCCTTGAGCCAGAACCCCAAATTTGATCCGTCAGTACCACTCAAGGGCCCATCAGTTTTCAACAAGAGCTGTATTATACTCTATTGTAAGTTTTGTGTTAACATTATTGACAGCTCTTGGAAAGGTGAAACTGCAGTGCTGTGTGTTGATTCACTCCAGATAAATCCTTTCAGATGTTGAAAACACAGTTTAAAGTTCTGCCCCCATGGGTTAACTGTCAGGGCTAATCTTATCTAATCTAATTCTCTACTTAAGGAAACCTATATGAGTTGGACCGAAATTACTTGAGTCTTTGGTGCTGCCTAGTCTGGAGTAGCTTGAGCAATAGAGTTCTTGCTGAAAGACTGAAGTTGTCCTTTTTGTGTTTTATGCACTGAGACAAATCCCACCTTATTCCACATCATGGACAATGCATTGTCTTGCATAGGATTGCATTGCATAAAATGCATTGACTTCAACTTACACACATGAGCCTTTAATAGGTATTTCAATTTCATATTCAGCATAGCTAGACTCTTCCAAAAAAGTTTAACTGATATGTAGAGGTGCATAGTAAACTGCCCGAGCCCATGTAAAATGTATTCAGATTTCAGTGAGTAATGGATCATATACATGTACAGTACAGACCAAAAGTTTGGACACACTTTCCCATTAAATTATTTACTTTATTTTCATGACTGTTGCCTTCAGTGACAATCTACAAAATAAACAAACTTATGAATGAACACGTAGCATTACATACTTGACAAAAAAAAAGTGTGAAATAACTGAAAACATGTTTTATATTCTTGTTTCATCAAAGTATCCTTCTTTTGTTTTGATAACTGCTTTGTACTCTTTTTATTTTTTTGATAAACTTCAAGAGATAGTCACCTGAAATGGTTTTCTAACAGTTATTCATTCTCAGAGAAGCTAAGAACTTGCCGGCTCTTTTGCCTTCACTCTGCGGTCCAGCTCACCCCAAACCATCTTTATCGGGTTCAGGTCCAAAATTTTGTCATAACGTCACACTTTTTTGTTAAGTACATAATTTCATATGTGTTCATTCATAGTTTTGACGCCTTTAGTGACGCCTTATGTGTTCATTCATAGTTTTGACGCCTTTTGGTCTGTACTGTATATGCAAGAACTTGAGTGCTGTACCACACAACATATACAATCTTCAGGTTTATAGATTCTTTTCCATCGTATATTTTCATAGATGTTGCAATGATCTCAAAGTTGCAACATTAATTATATACTGACAGACTGGTAAGCCAAATACACTTAGTTTACACAGTGGCTTATATGTAAGTGTAATTCTTATATCAGTTCACTGATGAAGCGCCAACAATGCCATTTCAGGGGACATTTCTGAGCATCTTGTTTTCTTCGTGCAATGTGTTTGCACAATGAAAAACAAAGCAAAACAAAAACCCCTTTGAACAATAACATTTTTACAACAAAGTAGTTTAAGAAGACATCACACAATGTCACAATGTGTATGTAAGTCCAGGTGACATTTTGCTTTATTTATTTATTTATCTATTTTTCAAATGCTTTAATAACAGTTTGCATTTAGTTGAAAATGCATCCCTCCTATTTACATGATCCAGGTTTGGCTATTCAAAACCTTTGTGCATTTTGCTAGGGGAGAAGGCAAGTATCTCTTTGTTGGCCAATTGCATGCAGGGAATATTCGGGTATTTAAACTCAATATTTGCAACATTCGGCTTTGCGCACAACTCATGTAGACTCCAATTTGGCCGTATTCCGGACATGACTGCATGTGACCGAGAATGGGATCTGAAGAATTCCATAAACACAGGGACTACAGAGCCTCCACACAAAACAGAAATAACATAAGCATGTCTTGGGTAAGGTCGGCAGTTAGCACTGCAGTACCTCTGAGTGCGTCCTAGTTGTATACGCCAGTCTCACAACACACAGAGAACCTTTCTCCCTCTCCCAACGTGCTAGTGCCTCACACTCTCTGGCTCTCTAGTAGTCCATGGTCTTCTCTGCGGCTGTGCCAGGCTGGACATTGGAGCGCAGCTTGTACATGCAGTTGAGGGAGTCCAGCAGGAAGGAGCGAGTAGTGTTGATCTCCATCAGGGTCAGGTTATCTAGCTGTGAGGAGAAGGGGAGGACACAAGGTAGAAAGACAACATGACCTTCCACTACAACTGGAACAGATTCATACACAATTCATAGCTCAGAACAGTGTTAGGACCACACTTCTATAACAGAGTGCATCATACACAGTCCAGCCTGGAGCTCAGCCTAACAGAAACCTTGGAGTGGGAGGCCAGCGCTCTCGCCGGTCGACCAAAAAGCCAAAGCTCCCCGGCTCTTGAGATTTGGGGAGTGAAGTTTACAAATGTTCTACAAGCACAGCTAAGGTAGTTGGTACACTTCTTGTATACACTTCTTTCCAGTACTGTGTGTACATGTTTGTGGTATTTCTGAGCTTATAACAGAGCGAGAACTGTATACATAACACACTCAAACACACACACACACACACACATTCTGTCTCTCAAACTCTCTCAATTTCACAATATTAGACACGTCCCTTTCTCCTTCACAATTGTGTTTCCAGGTGTACTAGCCAAGCCATCCTTACAGTACCTTTGCATGTGCTTCCTGTTGGCCAATGAAGCTGTCAATAGACAGGCGAAGCTTGGCAATGCGCGTGTCCCAGATGTCCTTGACCAATGTGCGGATTTCGTCGGCTTTAGGGATGTTGTCAGCAGCACTGCAGAGCAGAGACATTGTATTTATGTGGTCACCAGAACCATTTCATTAGCCAAGTGTCACATCATCATGCTGATTTAAAGGGCAACTTCAGTCATTTTCAACTACTTGAGATTAGCCAATACTGAAGATGCAAGACATTTTGGTCCATCAATACAGGTTTCCTTGAACAGAGAATAATCACTCACAACTAGCCCAATGGGGCAGAATTTTGAACTGTATTTTTAACATCTTAACATACTCCAAATGTCACCACAAAAACTATGAAGTATCAACAGACACCTTACAACACAGAACTGTATTGTGTATGACTACAAAAGGCTGAAAAAGTGTTAAAGGTGTGCGTTTATGCAAGCAGCCAAATATTGTTTGTTTACAAAACGTTTTTTTAAACACTCCATAAAAACATTATTTTAACCACTTTGTCAGGCATCTGTAGTCATAAACACTACAGTGGTGTGTTATAATGTGTCTGATGATGTTACATAGCTTTTGAGGTGATATCTGGAGCATGTTTAGATGCTGAAAACACAGTTTAAAAATCTGCCCCATTGGGTTGGACCAAAATGTCTTGCGTCTTTAGTATTGGCTACTCTCAAGTAGCTTCAGCAACAGAGAGCTTGTTGAAAATGACAGAAGTTGCCCTTTATACCTCCCACTTGCACTTTATGACAATTCTTAGTTTAATATTACAAATGAGATCTCATCTCCTACACATGCCAAAATATTAAGCCTAATGAATATTGTCATGTCTGATTTAAAGTTGTATTGAATACAATGCTGCCAATACATACTTCTGTTGACACAAGTGAAACTACAACAGAAAATAGATAAATCACACATTTGCTTAATACCCACTGATTCAGGAGGAGTTTTGTAAGTTCCATGTAGTATGGGCTTGGTATGGGTGTAAAGGTGTCCTCTTTCCTTTCTTGGTCACGTATTTCCTCAAGTTTCTCTAAAAGGCAGGAGTCACATTTCAAGATATACACCAATGGCACGGGAACTTTGACAACTGAAGGAGTCTAAGCTCAACTTACGAACATCCATCCATTCTGGTGGAACTATCCTGCATTTCTGCCTCTGCTTCAAATTGAGAGCCAACCACACGGGTACCTCTACTGGCAAGCCTGGATTGAATGGTCCCAAGTCACCCTGCGATAAAGTAAACAAATAAATAAATACGTGAAACAAGAGTGATGGCCATGCAAAGTAAAGAAAGTTACTCAACGCATATTGATACCATAAACTCGATGAATGTATACAACCTTATCACACAAACTTAATGTTATCTTTCCAAATGTCATAAGCAATGAAGAAACAAACCAATGAATAGTTAACAGAAGTTGACATAAACAGTCAGCTAAGGTTAGCTTGCTAACGTACCCCTATGAGATACACTTTGTCGAGGCTGAAATTAGGTATTATCTGCACCATTTCCTTCTCAGCAAGGAACTCCACCTCAGACGGATCCATTGTCCCAGAGAGAATTTGAATGCTAAATAATGACAAAATAAAGAAACGTCGTAAAATGAGGATGCCACCCGTCCACAGCACAAAGCTCTAACTCCCGCGAAATATTTAGATTGGTGTCTTCACTTCCGTGTCAATAGCGGAAACACGCGAAAAGAAGTTCCTGCAGCTACCACTAGATGGAGTTTTTTTCTTTCTTTTTTTTTAAGTTACCTGTGCTAAGTAACTAACCCAAGTAACCCAATTTCTTCTCTCACTTCTAGTGTTGGAATAAAACACACAGACATAAGATAGTGAATTCTCCTTCTGATGGCCACATTTCACTGCATTTTTACAGGTGTAATCATGTGCATGTGACAATAGAAATTTAAGTAACTCCCTATGTCTTCATTTTCACCATATAACTGTGCATTGCTTTCTTTGCCCCATGGAAGTTGTTTGTGCTGACAAAATCATATTTTTTCACTGATTTGATGGATGAAGAAGACAATTTCATGACACCATAGAGTTGTGTTGTGCACAATACCAAAAGTGAGTGTAAAGAAAAGTTTCTCAAAATGTTTATTTTACATTCATTCAAATCCCTTTTTTTTACAAACATTGAACTTCCATAAAGATCATAAAGCCAGCTATTTATTTTTAGTGTCATAATGACAAATTCAAATTTGCAGATTAGCCAAAGATATTACACTAAAAATCAAGGTGCATTCCTTGACCACAAATCAATCTACATCATAACTAAAAGGTAAACCAGGAGAATATTTTAAACAACAATATATTAAGACTTCAAACAATTAAAGAAATCTATAAAGTTAATTATTGATACATTTTACTTAATTATAACCCTGCAGCACAACTTAATGGCTCTGTACTATGATCAACCATGTTTTATCAGGCTACAAAAACAGAGAATAGTAACCATTCGCTTTAGCAAAAAAAAGAACGAAAAATGAAAGAAGAAAAAGGAAAGAAGTTTAAAAAAAGAAAAAAAGAAAAGAAGGGGGGGGGGGTACAGGCGTCAATATACCTGACAAATGTGCATATTTAAGCACAGTGTGAAAATTTGAACTTTCCAGACACTGGGCTTTAGCTTAAAACACAAAAGGAGAGTGGGAGCTTTATCACACATCTGACTCCAACTTTAAGTGAACCATTCAAGGCTTTGTCTGCCGACCATTCCGAAGAATCCCTCCTGTGTGTGTGCATGCACAGAATTGCCAAGAGCTCCAACTCCATAGCAGGCACACGGGTCCCACTTTATTTGGCATTGATGGCTTTGCTGCAGGTCACTGAAGAAAGGCATTATTAGCAAAGATGTAGGACGGATTTGTTGATTTCAGGATTCGTCCAGTCATTCCTGAGGTCATCCAGATGGTTATCGAAGTCTACCAGGCTTTCATAAGACCTGTTGTCAAGCAGTGTTGAAGTAATCCGCTGTGCTTCCTCCCAATCCTCAAACGAGTCACTGGAAATGTACAGAAGACAAGTTATAATTTACATTTGTACATTGTCATTCCCAACCTGCATAATGTATTTCTGCGTCGATACTATGCCAATGTCAACTGAAGGATGTACTTAATCCAATTCTGACATGCAATTCGCATACATGTAGTATCCAATTAATACATATTAAGCAAAACTGGATATGGAAAACAACACTTACACATTTGGATCCCTGCACTTCCATTTGTTTTCATGATGATCAAAGATATTTACAATTGGTTCAAAGCATCCCATAGTGAACCGGCTGTTGTCCACCTACATAAGATGACAAATGTTTTAGCTTGATTCAGAGCTTAGTTAGTGTTCAATTCAGAGAACAATGATGGGGGGGGGGGGGGGGGTCATTATTTCTTACTTGTGCCAAAAACAAAACAAACAAACAAAAAAAACATTGGTATGCATTTTTAAAAAGCCATAACAAAGAACGTACAGTAATCATGACTGCCTCATTGAAGTTTTCTGAAATCCTAGCAGCTACTTTTTCAGCCACTTGATTAGGTCTGTTGAAGAAGCAACATTAAACATAAAGCTTAAAACTCAAACATGGAAAACTGTCCAATGCACTGCACTCAATCACAAATGATTTCATGATTACTTATTAGTTCAATCATGCAACGTTACCTTGAGTCTTTCGTGCGTTCATTAGCCTGGTAATAACCTGCAATGACATATCTGTTTTCTTTGCACCATGTGTCGATCTGGAAGGAAGAACAAAAAGACAAGTTTAAACATGTAACGTTACCCTTCAAATATCATGACAGGTTCGATTTGCTCTCGAACTTTAAATGATGAATTAGGATGATTATGATCAAAGTCTGCAAACCCTCAATGACTTCAGACAGAATTTTCCAGAATAACCCAGTTATCAGTGCCAACCATTCTGTGATCACAAGTGTCCTTATGTGCTGTATCATATCTTACCAATGTCAGTGCCACTTCCAACATCGGCGCTAAAGCAAGGGTGCCATGGAAAAGAGGTATACAATCCACACATAACACTGGAACATTATGACTGTCTTTCTTCTTTTCCTTCTGCTTTTCGGCAACAAAAAGTCCGTTCACTGCGCTGTGAGGATACTTGGCAGCATGTAGTAACATTTTACAGTATGCCTGAGTTGTCAGTTTAATTGCCATTTTCAGAGCTAACGTAAAGATCCTACAGTGGTGGAGCTAACTACTGGTAACGATGAAGGCAAATCCAGCGCTTCTGTAAAGCTAAGCTGAACCTCTAGCTAGCTCTCTAGTAATGAATAGCATGGCAATTTAGCGTTAATTGACCTAAACTAACCACTTATCCTGGACTAGATGCCCACTGTTTTCCCCATAAACATCTGCACTTTAATCGACCGGTCAACTCATTCGCCCGACTACTTTGAAGCACGACACCGAAATGATTCCTCAAACTTCCCTCTAAAGCTTGAAATTTCACCGTAGGATAGGATCCTAGAGGATCATCGGCAAGTTACCGTAAAGCATTTCGGTGCCAATGTGATGCGACGATGGTTGCCATTTTGGTGCATGCAAGGGAAAAAAAAAAAAAAAACACTTTTGAGCCAGAATGGCACACGACAAAGGACAGATTAAATCCTGAGAGATAAAACCAGATATAGCATAGATATTGAGTTAATTTCTCTTATTATATACGGTTTCAACGTTTAAAAATATATTCTTGTGGAAGTGGGTAATGACAGCTTGACCTTTCAACTCCACCGACAATTGCGACACGTTGTGCGCTTGCGCAGAATCTGGTAAAGATACTTTCCTTACGTCTTGGAGTCCGCGGACATCAGGGAGCAGAGAAGAGGTACGTCCTCATATTTCAAAATCATTCATTTTTTGACACACACAGCCTATGGATTGTTATTTTTGCAATGTCCAGTTTTACACACAGAAAATAAATACTAGAAATGGCCGAGAGGAAACTCAACCGGCTTTCTTAAAAAAGGAAATTGACATTGACTAATGCTAGCTAGCTAGCTATGCTATACAGTGCATACGTTAGCCAATGCCGCTTTGTATGTGAAGAATGTTAGCAGTATAGCTAACCAAGACAGACTCGGGTGGATCCATCTGAGTTCTCCTTTGTGAACTTTAACGTCACATCATTTGGTTTATTGTGATCATAGCTGATGTACCAGTCACGGTTGTCACACCTGGCATTCCAGATGTTGATGTACTCAAAGATGAGCGTAGATGAAAAGCCCGTTTGGTGGCATAATCCTGAAATGACCTTGTGACTATTTGGCACGTTAGCTAGCTTGCTAACGAGCTAAAGCTATGTCGGCAGCCGGAATGTGTTTACTTGCCGGTAGAAATTGAACTTGCAGGAAAGTGACGTTGACATGAAATTTCGCTTCTTGTTTGAAATGTAAGCCTATCCAACAAACTCAGTCATGTATCGTTATTGGTGAATTACTAATACGGTCACTTGTCACCCCAGGTCACCCCAGGTCATACATATCGGTCGATTCAAATGAAGGTCTTGGAAAAATGTTCAGCAGCATTAATTTCAAGAAAAGTCTTGGCTCAGGTTTATTTTTCAAGACATGGGCTTCACTAATTACATGTTGAGTTGAATATTTAGCCTGTTTTGAGAGGCCTTGGCAGAAGTAGCCTAATGTGCTAGTCAATGTAAAGTTGGATACGTTTCAGATATTTCATTAACATTATATTATTTATAGATGCTGGCAACCAGAGCCTTTAGTCTCATTGGTAGGAGGGCCATCTCCACCTCAGTCTGCCTTCGTGGTGGACATGGTAAGTTATTTGTGATTTAATTTGTCACAAGCAAGAGTTTGCCAGTAGATCATTAGCATATGTATGCAGTAAACGTGAACCTTTTTTTTCCACCAAAGGGGTTGCCAAGGTGGAGCCTTACACACTTCCAGCTTATTTCGACCGTCGGGATAACCCACTTCCAGACATCAAGTTTGTTCAGAGCCTTAGCCCTGAACAGCAATCCCTGAAGGAGAAGGAGAAGGGCTCTTGGGCAACGCTGTCAAATGAAGAGAAAATTGCATGTATGTACAATGATTTGAAGCTTCAATTTTACAGGCTATATTATACTCAAATGCAACAGTTATTAGGGTGGACTTGGCAGGGATGTCACTCAAATGTTGTTTGTGTTTGTTTTTCTTTCTTTTTTCCGGCAGTGTATCGCATCAGTTTCCAGCAGAGCTTTGCTGAGATGGAAAAGGGGTCAGGCGAGTGGAAGACAGTTGTTGCCGGGATGCTGTTCTTTATGGGATTCACTGGATTTGTTGTGCTGTGGCAGAGGAAGTTTGGTAAGTTAGGACTCCTGATAAGTTGATAATCATGATGATGGGTGTGATTTTAACATTTGGACTTGAATATTTTTTCAAAGGTAAGTTGAATTGTGACTGGAGCTTTAGCAAACTAGATTTGGGAAGAATTTGACTTGTATGTTAGAGGACATTTATGGAGCATCTCAGTCCTTAGTCCTGTTATTTGAGGTCATCTTGTGTTATTTGTAGAAAATAAAATAAAGTTGCTCCAGAAGTTTATTCTGACTGCAACTTGATAGGTAGCCTAGATGTGAAGATGCAAGGCCCTGTCTAGATGGATGAAGTTGCTTTACTTATCCAGAAAGATATTGAATATTTATCTAGGCATAATTAAGCTTTCACTTTTATGCCAGGGTAGTTTAAAGATCATCAACAAAAAAAAATGATTGCAGTTGGCCATACTGTACCATGGACTTTGAAACCTCAACTAAATCGAAGCCTATAAAATTGCAGTATAGCCCTATACAACAGCTATATATACTGGCATGAAGATGTTAACTAGCCTACTTTCCAATGATATGTGTGTTTCCCCTGATTTAAAAAAAAATAAATTATTTATTTTTCTGTGCATAAGAACTTTTTTATTAATAATGCCCAAAGGTTATAGGCTGAAATACTATTACTTTAAAGGGATAGTTCAGCCTCATTCAATCAGTCCTGTTTTACGCAGGGCCGGTTCAAGGCATGGACAAACTAGGCGATCGCCTAGGGCACCAAATATCAAGGCATCGCAATACAGTTTACATACATTATTCATTATATTATTACTTTATTTTCTTTAGTTTTTCACTATTTCTAGAAAAGAGGGGGCAAAACTCAAACCTGGCCTAGGGCAGCCAAAAGGCTAGAACTGGCCCTGGTTTTACGAATTTGCTGACTGCTGTAGATGGCAAAGAAAACAAAATATTTGTAATCTTTACCCTACGAATTTTTCATGAGACAACTTTCCAAAATCAAACCCCATTCAGAGCACTAGCTCTGTAAACAAAACTTCAAACTTTGATCTCTCCATTTTGACACAAGCCCCGACAAGGGGCTTCATCTGGAAGCATACAGCATACTGCACGTGACGCACTCTTCAAAGCCTCAACACAATCAGGACATCATTACTTCCAACCACAGCAATATTGTTGGAGCTCACTGAGTATGATTGGTTTGAAGACTTTGAAACAACATAGGCCGAATACCGAACTATCATCTTACACCAACTAAATGACACTGTAGGAAATGAAACAAACTGAATTTAATTCTTAATTTAATCTATCATAAACAACAGGCTGTTTGCTATTCAGTGCCTGTTGTACCAGATTATCTCATACTGATATACCACACTGTGAGCTCAAACAACAGGACAATGTTTGGAGGTACTTTTAACCATTGCGTTAGTTAAGTATTTTAGCAAGAGGAGCCAGGGGAAGTATTTTCTGAAATTGTCTTATGCATATCATTAGTAGATTTGTGTCTAACCTTGATTGTTGTGTTGCAGTGTATGGTGATGTCCCACCTACATTTGAGACCGAGTGGAAAGAGAAGGAGCTGCAAAGGATGTTGGACATGAGGATCAACCCTGTGGAGGGCTTTTCCTCCAACTGGGACTATGAAAATAAGCAGTGGAAGAAGTAAATGGATTAACCTTGACCAAACGTCATTCACACACAAGTTACTTGCAATCAAATCTGTATATTTATCAACTGTCCACATTACCTCAGTCAGTGCGTTATGGAAGACCACTTCCTCCTATGGTTATTGTACATTATTGAAAAAAATAAAATTCCAAGTGTGTACACCCTTGTGTGGTGTGTGTTGCGTTTTTTTTTTTTTTTTTTTTTCTCCACACAACTAAGCATTTTTACTCTTTTGGCATGATGACCGTCCAATCATAAATGAATAAAGTCCTTCAAGCTCATATAACTGCATAATCCAACCTTTTAAAAAAGAAAAACACAGAGAAAATATTAAAACTATTGTAATTTAATGATGTTTATAAGTAATTACTATCTCCAAATGTGAGTAACAGATTAGTTGATGGGAGTTTAAATATTTCTACCTTTGTGTAAATGTCAAGCCTGGAGATACTCGAAATTTTATGTTCCTACAGCCTTCAATCAGAGAGGATTCAGACGGATCACTGTTAAAAGATCTTTGCTTCAGTCCTGTTTGTTTAGATTGTTGACACCAGAGCCTACGCCATCCAAGTTTTCTAGGCCACTTCATCCTTACGTCATCAAATGCGTCATCAACGAAAGATGGAGTACAGTTTATGCCAGTGCATCAGGGGTTAAAATGAAGACCACTCCTGTTTAATACTGATGTCATGAAGCCCATGCAGGCCGACAGGGCGATCCGGAAGAAGCTTATGTAGTAGGCTAGCCTAGTGTGGTATTATTATGGCGCTAGTCTTTCGGACTTTGTCTTGAGGGTCACAGTTTGTAGCTTAATGCACCTTGTTTCAATCGATCTATTTTAATGCTGTCCCGTCAATAGCCCACATGCAGGACAAACTCGTCGAAAGTCAACTGTTCTCATAGGACGTTCTTTACCCTTCAGAAGTGAAGCGTATATAAAAGTATACAGCTGTTGACGCACGTCAAAATAAACAGAGGTTAACGTTGCTATTAACTCTTACAAGGCCATGGGGAACGGAATGAATAAGGTATTTATTGCTGGGGTTTTATACTGATTTCGTGGTTCATACCGACTTTGTTGTTGGTTACATTGTGTTTCCTTGTGACAGCTAAACTGTTAAAATGTAACCTGCCTGCAACTATTGTTCAGTGGTGTTGACGTAACCACGAGTAGGAAGTACTGCTTGTTGACATCACTGGCTTGGTCATCTCCAGTCCGAATATGATATTGAGTGTATTTCTCAACAATTCAAATGTGTTTTTGTTGTTGTTTGTTTTTCCAGACCAGCATATCTGTTGTGTGGGGTTGGCTAGCTGTTGTTATTTACTGCCAAATGTGCTCCCTGGTGTTGTGGCATGTGACTGTGTAGCCTAATCCGTGAAGACTGATTGATGACGGTCTCTGTCTATACTATGGTGGAGAAATAGATTATCTCATAGGCCAATGGTAAATAGCTTGGCATCCATCCTATGCTGGATACAGTCTCTTAAAAACAAAATGCATCACTGTGCTTGTTCAAATACTAAGTCTTAGGAGCAAATACCAGGGCCACCCACATTAGATGAAGGTCCCGTACATTTTGAGTTTGCAAGTTGAGTCAGGTTGCATGTTTGGTCCACATGAGTAATTAAATTAAACACAGTCACCTCCATGAAGCTCATATTCTTGAGCCATATTTTCTCCTATTTACAAACAGGTGTAAGTACTAGGCCTAGTAATTTGCTGGTATCAGGTGCGGGTGGGAGATGGATGTAATGCTTCTGTTATGTGCAATGAATTGATGTCACTGGGTTTTAAAATATATATTTGGCTGAATGTTATGGTCATGCCTACTGTCTGTTGATCTCTGTCTTTATCCATTAGGTCATTGATGGCCTGTACCTAGGGAATATACGAGGTAAGCTGATTGGTCGCTTCATTCTTTTAGTTCAACTCCTAAAATATTGAAGCAAATTTCAAGCACCATTGAGTGTTAACACTTCTAGGCTATAGTAATGGAGGAAACAATAAGGTTTTTTTTCCTGTTTGCTGCATCATCCTAGAATCACATCCACAGTGTCAGCCTTCTTCCCAGATTTCAGATGTGTCTGCCATGTCTCTAAATTTAGCTGCTCTGATGATCTTGTTGCACTATGTCAACTCTAAATAGATGGGAGGAGAGACCTCATGACTTCTGGATACGTCCAAACTAGAGATTCCTTTAGGTTTTCTTTTCATACTGCCCAGGGTCCTATGCACATTCCTTACACTTTGGAGGAGTGTATTATATTATTTGTGATGTTTTTTACATTGTTTATTCCTGACAAATATTATTTCTGAACATTTTCACAGATTCAGAGAATGTAGATGGCCTTTCCAAGAATGGAATTACACACATTTTGTCAGTGTACAACAACGCCAAGCCTGTCCTAGAAGTGAGTATGTTGGAATCGTCCAGAGCCGTTGAGATGACTCTGGAATTGTCTCTTACTTGCTCTGTTTAACCCATTTATTTAAGATCATTGAATACTGACCAAGGTAAAGCAAAATAATACTTTACAATGTGAGTAAACACAAATAATTTCAGTCTGCATAAGTCCATTATGTCACAATATCTGCATGATGTCTTTCATCAGCATATGAGAGCTTGACAATGTGTCATGAACTCCATTCATGGGCAAGCACTTTGGTTCTTAGTGTAACTGGTGGGGTTTGCCTGTCTGAAAACAGTTATAGTGGGCCCCATTGTCAGTGGGCCTGTCAACTTCTTCCACACTAGACAAGTCCAACATGCCACCTTTACACTGTTAGGCCAGGCTGAGCTTGGGTGTTGTCAAACTAACGACCCATGCATGCTACCAGGCCCACTAAACCCAAACTGGTTTGGTTTTAGATTTGCTAGGCCCATAGCCTCTCTGTCTTGTCCTAATCCCCGAACACAAAACTGTCTGACATGGACGTCATGTATAGTAAACCTAGGTCTATCCCATAGGGCAAATGCTCTATGAGTTACTGGACAAAAGTCGTGGCAAATAAAACATTTTTATAGAATAGTAATACAATTAATTTGTGAATGAAGTTGAAGTCATGAAGTTGTCAGGATCAAAATGTAAAGATTTGTTAAACAGCATGTGCCCTTTTTTTTCTACCCCTGCACAAGCTCAAAGAATTTGACAAAATACTAGAAGCACAATACAATACATCTGTATTTTTACTTTGAAATACCATAACTTGTGCAACTTTATATTTTTTCTTGTTTTCAAAAGCAATTTTCAAAACAACACTTAACCTTACCCAGATATAATCCATGAACCAGTCAGCCATTACTGCTCCATTAGCACAACTGTAAAAATGATGCACAATATATTCCATAAAGACATGCTTTAGTTAGCTTATTTAGATGTGGAAGAGCCTTATTGGCTGGCAGAAATCAGGGTCCTCTACATTAGATACCTTTGGGTTGAACGGAACAGACGTCCCTCTCTTGCCCCACATCAGTACCACAAATCTTCTCTAAATGAGTAGGAAAAACTTTCCATCAGTATTCATAAATCTAAATGAAACCCTTCCTTATAGGGTGGAAACCATCACAGCTTTATTGAGGGCACCAACTCCATATTGCATGTACTGCATTTAGATTGAGATGAGTGAACTTATTCTGGGTTGAATAGTAGAAATGCCAGGTTGAATGGTAGGAAATAGTTTTGAAAATATGGTGTTTATAAATTTCACTTTTAATGGGCCACAATGTATAACCTATCTGTTTGTGAGGTCCCTTAGACATGTATGGTCCATAGATGTCCTCAATATGGCGTCAACTCAATATTGTCCACCTGGGGGTAGTAGAGATTTGTCAGTAGTGTCTTGTTACCATCTTCCACAGGAGGCCTTGTAGTCCAGGCAAAATAGCATTTTTCGGCAGACTAATTGTAAAAGAATATTTTTCAGCTTGGATCACTTCCATGAGATGTCCAGAACATCATACTGAAAGTCCAAAGAAATCCTAGTTCAGGAATTGTAAAAAAAATTATGGAGAAAAGTACATTTCCCATTGAAATGAATGGGATTCGGGTGGATTTGGGAGGAAAATGTACACTGCTAGTACATTTTGGCCTGACGCATGAAGAGAATTTCTCCATACATCCCATACGTTTTCTGAAAGCAAACACTCTCAGGATATTATGTAGCATGGTATGGTTTGACATTGAGGTATGCCCCACCCTCCTCATTACAATAAATGCCAAAATTAAGAAATTTGGCATTTGCAAAATGGGCCATTTTTGGTGACATTTAGGCCAGTGGCATGTAGAGGAAACATATTAGACCCCATAAGCTTATATGCCCAGGATTTCATCCAAGATTTTTTTTTTTTTTTTTTTTTTATCACACCCCTTCTTATTTTAAAACTTATTTTGGGGGGAAAAGATGTGCATTTCTTGTACACAATTGCCTATGGAATGTATTAGAAAGTAATAAACCTTGACATGTAATACCTTTTTTTTTTTGAAAGCAGAGGGCTTCAGGATCTCAGTAAACATAAATTTAGACAGGTTCCACCCCCCTCCTACCCTTAATACGCATTTATAGATCAGCTGGTATTGGTGCTTTTGGTGTATAGCCAATTCATTTGGACCTGAGATATTAAGAGAAAACTAATCTACCCTTTATGCTATACCTTTTCTGAAAGCTTACACCCGAAGGGTGTAAAATGAATTGAGGCAGGTCCCACCCTCTTCATCTCTTCACTATCCATGTATATGGATGTATTTGGGGCTAATTTGATAAATATACAGCTCATTTGTATATTAAAATTATTTTTAAGAAAAACAAGTTATACAAAAAATGCATGGGTACTTTCATTGTATAAAGTTTTATTCTGATAAGACTAAAGGAAAAAAATAGCCCCATTCAGACCTATTGTGGCCTGTACTCAAAGTCAAAGTCACGTCAAAGCGAACTTTACTGTCAATCAAGCACATTGCACGCAGACTGAAATTGCATTTCTCAAAGCTCCAAAAATTGCTGTTAAAGTTAAGACATACAACTAAGATGTATATAAGACATCACAACACACTAGACATAAAGTGCAAAGATATCAAGCATGGTAATAATAGATAACGGTAACATAATAACAGACAACATAACAGACATTGTGAGCATACATTCTGGACTGTCTGTTTCAGGTATGTCTTGAGGTATGTTACTGGAGTGCAAAACTTGAGTTAACAAGGTGCAAGTAGCAGCGGAATGAGTCTGACATTTGTAGCAGGTCATGATGGCGGGGGGGTGTGGGGTGGGGGGTGGCTCTCTGGAGCATGACATATCTGGTACAAATATCGGATTGGCGAGAATGTAACATACTTCTTCAAGTAGAATTTCTCTGGACTTTTAGTATGTTGTTCTGGACACCTCAAAGAAATGATCTAAGCTGAAAAAAAAATATTTTACAATTACCCCTATTTTTTTGGCCAAAAAATGGGCTATTTTGCCTGGACTATTGGGGACAGTTTGCATAAGCCATGTTTCATTTCTAGTAGATTTTTCATTTTCTTTAATCTAATCAATAGTTTTTTGTTTTGTTTTGTTTTTTTTACATCAGTGAGTACACTCAAATCTATAGTTAATTACATCCGTTGACAGTTGATGATTATGTCAAGCACTGCAGTTCCAGAAGCATCTAGTCAGTCCATCTGTTTACAGACATTGAATGGTTGTTGTTGTTTGTTTGTGTGTTTTGTTATGCAATTGTCTCATACATATGTATTGTATGTTTTTTTCTTTCCTCTCACTGTTAACTTCTCATAGGATATGACCTACCTTTGTATTCATGCAGCGGATGCTTCCAGTCAAAACTTGTAAGTTTAGTGCACTCATTTAAAAGACACAGACATTGTTCCTAGGCAGATGCAATCAAACAAACAGAAAACACAAATGTCATAGTTAAGCATACTGTAGGTTAAAATGTATTTTTTAAAAAAATGTATGCCAATGTTTTAAAAAATGATCTGCCTTTACATATTGTGGTCAAATCCAAATGGTTCGTTAGGGGTATGGTGAATCACCCTCCTCAGATATTAGTCATTCTTTTTGCTTTTAGTCTTGCATTTCAACAACTTCCTTGCATTTCAGTACCAGTTTCAAAGAGTAAGAGGAACACTCCCTGCTGGATGGGATTGCGTGCCGTGTTCTTGTTATCCAAAACTGGTAGCAAGAGTGTGTGGAGTGGTCCTCTTTTTCTTTGATGCAGTTAATTTGCTTCAGCACCTGATTTGTTGTATGTGCATATTTTTGAGTTATTATGCTCTTTCACAGTATGGTTAAAAGGTAAAATAATACAGCATATTTAAATATGACAGATGTTTACTGTAGTTTCTGATTAAAAAATCCCTGAGCGAAGAACAACAGGACAAAAAATGCAACAGAAGACATGCACACACAGTACTATAAAGGCATTTGGTTTTTTTGTTTGTTTGTTTGTTTTACAAATTATACAAATTACAAAGTGATTACTCAAAATATTTTTATAAGCATCACATCTGTTCCAATCTTACTAGCAAGTAATAATTGCTATCAAAATGCGATAAGGATCACTCAGGAAAGATTAGTTCGGTGATTCAATTCACTTTTATTTACAGACTTGTTTACCCATTGATCAGATCAAACGTAGCTAATATAAACTGCATCCTGTCTGCTGCAGGGAGAACGACAAGTTATATGATTAGACTTGTTCCAGATTAGACTTGTTCCAAAATCATGTGTGAATAGCCACAAAATGTGTTTTGCAGCAGGAATTGTCCACTTAATTATAATCCAGTTTATGTGTTTACATATGTGGTGGTGTAGGCTGTGAATTTCCTTCGTGAAGGTGAAGCTTCTTTTTCTCCTGCCCTCATTGTAAATCAGCTCCTGGGTTGTTTAGCAAGTAAGGATGGATGTTGCTATTAGAAGGATAAACTCCCCTGTTGCAATCAACTGGCCTGCCCCAAGACAGGAAGGAAGCCACCATCCCCAGGCAGAGTTGGGGGGTGACTGGAGACTATTCTAAACTCTGTGTCACAATCCTCGTGGCTTTGAAAATGCAGGATAACGGTCTGGCTATCAGCTCATATCTTGGCCAGTGACCACTCATTCCAGGTCACCACATCTTGCCAGGCCAGGGAAGCTTTCAGTTCTTCCTTCAAAAGGCTCCATGTGGGCCAAGATTCCCACCATGTTGTGGTTTGAGGTTGTTAAATGTGCTGTATTGTTTGTGACACTCTCTCCCTTTAAAAATGTTTGGATATTACCTGTTGCACTTGGAACAATTTCTGCACATTTTATTGCAAACTAGGCTCGCTATGGAATGAGATATGTTCTTTAAATTAGGTTGTTTGAATTAATTGCATTCCACTTGTAGGCAATACAAGGTCTAAACCAAGAAATCAAATGACAATTCATTTAAATCCTTGTGACCTTGTGACCTAGTTGATTCACTATCAGCTTTTTTTTTGTCTTTTCCAAATCAAAAAGAATGGGTTGTTTCATTGTCAACCTTTGAAGCACTTTAGACTTTGACAAGTGAATGAGCAGGTTATTCAAGGATGAGGATCAGTAAGGTTTAATCTAAGAATCACATGCTGTGCCATGTACAAGCGATAAAGTCTCGTGTTGAACTTTGCCTGGAGGATATCTGAGGATGTGACAATCAGATATGACCTAGTGTCTGCACACACATAAGATCAGCTGTATTGTCTCATATTACTCTGGTCAGGCAACATGTTACCTGTCTTTCTTTCATTCATTAGGATGTTGCCCTAGGTGCATTTGTTGGTTGATACTTGCCAAACTTCCAGGATCTGATATCACCAAGTAATTAAGAGTCCAGGATCAATGTCAAACTTGTTTGTCCTGGATCAATGTACTCTAACCCTAACCCTAACCTTACTCCTAACCCTAAACTTAACCCAGTGATCCAGGGCAACAAGTTTGACATTGATCCTGGACTCTTAATTACTTGGTGATATCAGATCTTCCGTGGATGCCACACTTTCAGTTCTCTGAAACATATCCGGATATCCGGAAAAAATCCATTTCATTCCATCCATTGACAACTACCGTACCTGTGCACATGCCTGAGCTTGTCACAGTAATGACGCAGTTCTCTTGATATACACTGATTGCGCATGCTATGGGTGTAGAACTGTACCTTAAGAGTGTGCTAGTCTGTTAACGGCAGCCTGGGCTAGCATGTGCCACCCCCAATCTGTTGGTGGTTTGAGGTTACAGGTTGGAGCCCAGAGCTGAATTTAATGGGATGACCCTAGTTGCATTAACAAATATGTCACTGATAAAATGTCTTCATGCACAGTATTGGTGCCATGAACTGAAAATAAAGTTGGGGAAGTCTACCTTTCAACAGTAACAAAACACTCCATGGAGTTTGTCCAGGAGAACTGAAAAGAGAGGTGTGCTCCGTGTTTTGTTTGGCTTTTACTTTAAATATGATCAAACATGATTTAAATTCTGTTAAGGAATTAACAGATTCCAATTCTGTTAAGGAAAATAAATAACATAACAAAAGCAGTGTCAGTCAGCATTGCTTATAGTATGAACCACGGATGACTCACATCATGGATACCAGTCGTTGCCTTGTATGAAACACATCAACAAAAGATTCTTCCTTCCTCTTTTCATGAAACTGAATATGACTCTATAGCCTAGAAATCTAGATGTCCCTTTTAGCAGCAAATTGAATTTATAACCAGGGTCAGTCTCTAGCCAATCATCGTCTTGCAAGGCTGAAAATCCAAACAGTATTGGGCCAGTCAAATCGTGAGGATGCCGGAGATGGATACCCTTTGCGACTAAACACCGAATCACAACTCTGTCCACGTCTCTTGTGTTGTCTATGTCTTCTGTACTTTGCGTGGCTTTTCGGTCACTAAATGCGCTATACAGTATATATACTGTATAAATAAAATTTACACACTTCACCATGGGCTATCCATCGCTCTGAGTATGATTGGTTGTAGCGCCAGAGGCAACTTAACAGACAACTGACAATCATGTTGCGCCAGACAGCTGTACAGCTTCTTGCTTGTTGGTTTGCCAGGCTATGACTATGACTTTTGAAATATTTTTGGTTTTGATGATGAGTGCATGTAGATTTAAGTATACCATTATAAATGGGAATTGCAGAGAATTTACTCAAATTGCCATAATTGGTGGTTAAACTAAGGCCCTGGGGCCAAATGCCGCCCTTTCCCATCTTTCATGTGGCCGCCATGATGTCTTAAAAAGGCAATGGGCTTGTTACATTAATACAATATTGATATTAGCTATAGTACACTTGTAATTGGTAGAAAATTGTTGCTCGTCAGAAAAGAAATTTGAGGGTTGCACTTGGACAAAATGCAAGAAAATCAATCTGAAATCTGCAGCTTTAAAACACCTTTGCTGGTGGTGCTACTCAGTTGTAGATAGGCTATGATAACTGAGTTTGCATTGGTTTTGTCACTTACATGTACCACGCAAGCCTAGCATGAGAAATTAGGAATATCATCAAAGAACTCAAGTCTATGTACCTACTTCATTTAAATGTTATCCGTTTTAATTCCAGTGCAGAACAGCAACAGCAAAATCACTCACTTCCATATAATATACTTCACCAATATTCATCCCTCTTTATCAATGCGTAACTCCAACTTTGTTTTAGCCGTGGTTTTAACAGCCCATCAACACTGATTACCAGAGCCATTGCTTAGTAACGCATCTGGTTTGTTTCTGATTCATTTTCTGAGACACACCTGAATACACTGCACAGCTTCTGTTCCACTGATTGGCTTGTGTACAAAATGATTGACAATTCAGACAACAGAAAAGATGTTATTGGTTGAGGCGCTAAGGTTCTGCACCCAAAACCATAAGGATAAATGCGCCAATTGAATTCCTTTCCAGGTTAAACGATTACAAATGTAATAATTGCTAACATAGAGTCTAATGATGTCGGTGTCCGAAGTTGGGGGAGGGTTTTTCTCTCACTGACAAATAGCGAGACAGTCAAATGAGCATGGGCTTTAGGTTGCTGTCTGCGCAATCAGACCGATTTATCTTTCGCTTTGTCGTATGTTTTGTCCTGTGTCTTATGCTTATGTTTTAGGAGAGTTTCATTTCTCAAAACTTTAGGGAGGCCGGCGCCCATGCTCCCTTAATGGACAAGCCGCCACAGATTGTGGCCAAAATTGGCACTACAATTATGGTCAAAATACTTTGCCACTTTCAGCCATCTCCATCTTTCAAAAGCATCTCCTACACATATCCTTGTTTTATTTCTCAATTGTCACAATTTATATCCGAAACAGAGGGAGGCATTGACAATGACAAATATACAAACACTGCTTGGAATAACAACACAAACACTATTTGTGGACAGCACCTCAGCTTTTCAAATGCAAATATTCTGGCTGGACTACAACTGTCAGTGATATCAGTGTTTAAAATCAACATGATTTCTTCATGTCTGGTGACATATAAGGGCCATTTCATGATTGTTTGGAATGCATGTCCTACATACTGCTCCTTTAACAACGTTTGGTTTGTCATACCATTTTGTTCCATAGGCATGCAGCTTGTTTGAAACATTGTAACATATCCAATACAAAGCATTTTCCGTGAAGTTATTTTTTTTTCCATTCCATTAGTAGAGATTTTCAGAGAACCACAAACAGTGACCACATGAAACCCTTTCTGCACATTGAAAAAGAACACCGGAAATCACTGGCCGGACAACAATTGAAAAAGTGCTGATTGCACATCTTTTGGACAAAAAAGTTAGCATTCCTCCGCTAACAAAAGTGGTGATCCATCTATTTTTGCAACTGTCTACTGTTGAGGATGATTGAGTAACCTAACCCTAAACCTGGAAGAGCAGTGGTCTCTCTCCACCATACGGCCCTTGCTATTGTGCAACACACACATTTCACAATAGTTCTTGTTGATTTTTATTGCTCACTGCTTCTATGATGTGCATATAGTTTATATTATCTTTTTTTACTTTTACTTTTTTTTACTTTATATGTTAGTTTTTGTTTGTTTTGTTTTGTTTTGTTTTGTCAGTGAAAAAAAACAACTTTTTTTTTCAAATTGTCAAAATATACTGTCCAGCATTTGATATTGGTTCCAACAAAAAGCACATACATGACCCTACATAGACCCTACATACTGTACACTGACATGATTACGGAGTACTGTGCCGTGTTTGAGTTGCCGACATGCTGACAGGCAGGAGTTTCAGCTAAAACTGAATGAAACCGTTGTATCGTCGATCCATATTTAGGGACTCTTTTCAGGATTGTCAGCCATGATGTTGAATGACTAGAGTCAGCCTTTGCATTCAATAAACGTTAATGTGATTACATTGAATTTGGTGTTTAAAAACCAGATCACTCTAGCTCAAATCACTAGGAACATGTTAAAATGAAAGAAAAATATAATTTAACTTTTTTCACCCATCTCCATTTTAAGTCACAATAACAAGTAAACACATAACCTTTAGATCATCATTTTATTTTTGATCAGTATCTCTCATTGGTTTTGATTCCCATTGTTTTTCCTTGATTTGTCAGATCACAGCACTTCAAAGAGTGTATCAGTTTCATCCATGAGTGCCGACTAAACGGAGGGGCTTGCCTTGTGCATTGGTAAGTACCCAGCTCCCTGTGATAGGGTTACTAAGATACTTGATGTATCAGTAAGATCAATGAGATCATACCTTACTGGAATCCTTTGCTCTCATTCTTATGAGAAAGATGTTTAAGATAAACCTTATATATTATTTTCTATTTTATTTGTTTTGGGTTATGAGGAAATTCATATATATTTTTTTAAAATCATCATTCTCATAATATCTGTGTTTTGTTTTGTTTTTCTCAGTCTGGCAGGAGTGTCCCGTAGTACCACCATGGTGGTGGCCTATCTGATGACGGTCACCAACTACGGCTGGGAGGACTGCCTGTCTGCGGTCAAAGCAGTGCGCTCTTTTGTGGGCCCAAACTACGGATTCCAGGGGCAACTTCAGGAGTTTCAGATGAAACAAGTTTCTGAGGTATACCGATCAACTCAGCAGCTTGGCACACAGTCTAGTTAGGAATACTTCCTTCCTTCCTGCATGTGTAAGTTTAGACTAACTTGACAAGCTAGACTATCACATAAATGTATATAGTCTGGCACGAGTGATATACCCTCAGGTAAAACAGCTAAAACTAATCAATCCAACTAACAAGCAGTTCAAACAACACTAAGCCCACCTAATGACTCCCTGTCCAGATAGAATGTTGTGATTTATTAAACACGACGATGTCTGAATACAACCTAGAGCGCAAACAGCTCAGATAAACAGCTCAGACACCATCGAGATCTGAGTACAACCTATGGCCGATTGCTAGACGTACTCGCTGAGCAAATTCAATTCGCTACGCTAGAGTGTGTCTAGAGTTCTAGGCTAGACTTAGACATAAGAGATAGCAAAAAAGAACAGAAGATTAAAACACCTAGTCAACAGTTGGGCCTGAGAAAGATCCCTATTTTCTGAATCGCCTTTCTTCAGAATCCTCATAACCTCGGATTCATTATCTGTAAAGCATATTCCCACCCCATCTTTCTTCAGAAGAAATCATTTAGAAGAATTGTTTTGCAGCCAGCACTGGTGTTGTCATAGTGAAAGTGAATACCAGTAAGGGTCTGCATCAGAGTCCATTTCTTGTTTTGCCTGCACTTTGGTCATTGCAGTGTGCTGCATGCATTTTATTGGTGTTGAATGTGCAGCTCACGCTTCACACTTCATACCTGAAAGTGTGAAAAACTGTTTCCTGTGGAGTTATTTTTAACTCTCTGCCAAACAGTCTTTACTCACTGCAGTTTCTTGTACAATGAGTAGCTGAGCATAGCTGGACTGTAGCAAGTGGTTGTGATTTGTTTTTTGTCAAAGTTGAAAGTTAACCATGAAGATCTGTAGATTGAACACACAAATAAGTGAAATACATTTAATAAGCATACAGTGCCACTTAGCTAGACGCATTCAAATCACTGTTTTAGATTAAAAAAAGGCTTGACATAGCACGACACTTCGGCTGCAGCATTATCAGCGCCCCTACACAAGAACTCTAGCTTTTAGGATGCCATTGGTGTATGAAAATTAAAAGATTGCACACCAAGATGTAAAGAGTCTGTAATACAAATAATATACATCATTTACAACATTACATAGTTTATACATATTTACACCACTCTCAAAATTCAAACAATCCAAATATCCCCATTCTTCGCAAGAAACACACACAAGTTACATCTTCTATTTTAATTTATAGTCTACAAATTATGTAAGTGAAATTTAATATATTTTTTCAGAGGATAAAGTTTTAAGCCATATAACTTGTTTCAGTCACTGTTCAAACATCTCTTGGTCTTACAGTCCCTTAGATTCTCTCTGTAATAAAACAGTATCAATTTTCCAATCAAAAGTTAAAAATGAGAATATGATTTCCTGAATAGTAGATTCCCCAAGTATTTGTATAGACTACCAAAAATGAATCAAAGGCTTACCAATGTCCATCCAATTGTGTTTAGAATTGTTAATAGCCTATATCAAAATATGTGTACTTCTCCTTGAGACCTTGTGAAATCACTACCATGGTATGTTAAAGAATTGGGTGACATGATAACATTAATAGCGGTAGTTGAATTACAATTACAATAGAACAGTTCCCACAGATGTTTTAGTGGCCAGCTTTGATAATGTATCCCCTCACACAAACGTGCCACACAGTCTAGGCATAAATGAAACAATTACGGTACATAAATAACTGAATCACACATAATTTCTTTACATTTGATGGTGAAATCCACTTCAAATAATGCAGGAGGTCTATCAGATCACCAACGTCACTCAATTATGTTTTTTTTTTATATGTAGCCTTTTAGTAACACACAGTCATTTTGAATTCAAATAATAACCCCTTCTTTTATAAAATCTTAGTCTGGAAATGCTTTTTATTAGATGACCTTGTTATTATGTTTTTATTGTGGCATTTCCTTGACTGGATAAAAAAGAAGACGATGTACACAGATCTATACACTAAAAAAACAGATAGCAACACCCTCTTATCCTCTTTATTAAAGGAAGACAGTAATCCACCTTCTACCCTTTGGAAAACAGTTTACCCTACAGGCATTTTTGTAGGCTGAGAAGGATATGTGAAAAAAAAATTGTCCTTACGAAAATTTTAATTTACAATGGATAAAAAATATATATATTGTCAGTGTCTGTAGTACTGTCAATACAGCTCGCTGGCACATTACCTTGGTTAGAGTAGCTCTATTATGAAAAAAGGATGGAGATCCTTCAAGAACCACACCCATACATACAGTACTCATGCAATCATATGATGGGCAGTCCCATTGCAGATTTCATTAGCCTGGTGTAATGGCTGTGGTGGGGCCTGGGAGCTGGCATGAGAAGCGTGTGAATCCTAGCACACACACAAGGGGAACTCAGGGGGAAGTGCTGAAATTGCAATAAACTCAGATGGATCATCACATGTTCTCACTGTTGAGGTTGCAACACCACAAGTAACTGCAAAATAATAAATACATAATGGTTTTCATTTCATTCTTCTGTCCTGATTTTCAAGAACATAAAACTGTTGATGTCAGGATTTTGTTTTGATTTTTTTTTTCTACAAAAGCATCAGTGAAATGATGTAGCATTTTTTCAGTTATTCTCTTGCAACATCAAAGTCTGTGCAATCTTTGGAAAACTGGAAAAAGCGGCGCAATCTAGCGACAGCAGCAACGTGATCAATGAAGGCTTGGGTTTCTTGCAGCCTTGGTAGGAGCAACAAATAGGGAGTCTGTCTATGCTGGTGTTGCTGTGATGTACAGTATGTTTTGCTTGGCTGGGAGAACCATCAGTTCAGTTTTGAAGAGGTTCAATTGGAGGTGGTGTTCTTTCATCCATGCAGATATGTAAGAAAGACAGGCAGAAATCCATGTTGACGCAGAGGAATCAACAGGAGGGAAGGGCATACATCTCCTGATATATCTTCTGAACAGTAATGTTAACGAAATGAAAGCGTGACAAAGGCAAACAAATTTGTAAGACACGACTGGGTACTGCCAAGGGGTAGACAGTGGCCAATTCCCAAAATGGCATACTGCCATGCTACATGTGCTACATGCTGCTTGTGCCCCAGCACACAGTGCAGCACACACTACTGCTTCCCAGCTGCAGGTGCTCTACTTGAGTGGTTAAGCCCCATATACTGCTCCCCAGTATGCAGCATGGTATGCAAGCAGCAGAAAATGGCCTACTGACCACATGACCAGAACCTCCTTAAATAATTGACTGCAGGTGCTCTACCTGACAGAAGCCCCACACTACTCCTGTGATATTTGTCATGTACTGCATGCTACACGCTGCTGTCTGCAGATATCAGTATACGAGCAGTATGTAGCACTCAAGTAGTGGGCATTTTCGGAAACAGCCAGTGTCATTGCAGATCAGTCATTTGCACAAACGCAGGACAAATGCACACTGCGTAATTTGAACACTGGAGATTTCTCAGAGGAGTCTGAAGTCTCAGACCCTGGCTGATATCGTGTAATGTGATCAAGACACAACAGATGTGTCACAGGTGTGGGCAGTTAACAGCCAACAACAACAAAAACATTGATTGTTGCATAATGTATGCATATTTTTTTCAATGTAAATAGAAGCATACGGATACTGAGATTCCTATCAGCAGCTGTTATTGGCCTGACTTGACAAGCTCACACCAACACAGGAAGGTATGGTGTCTATGTTGCTCAGAGAGTGTGGGTGTGAGTTCAAACTTCCCCCACTCAAGGTGTTTACCTTGACTCCACAGACATAGATATCTGTCTGTATTGTGGATATTTCTGTTGGACAGTATCAGCTTCTAAACATATTCTGTGGAATGCCCAGATGTTAACCAAAAAACACCTTTGATTTGCGACATGACCAAATGTGTTATAACATTTACAAAGTGTATCCAATGTCAGGTTGTGTAAAGGCATGGATAGTCTTAAAGTGTGATACTCTTTAGTTTTTATGTAATCATTCATAAGCCTCCCTTTTACTACATTTACACAGACAGACAAAAACCTGTTATATTGTAACAACCCTTTGGGGGCATTAAGCAAGACCCCAGTTCTGGGAACAGAGTTAAATATTCTTTTTTAGGAGAATTTCTGTTCTGCATTTGTCAATGGTCTCAAGTGTCACTTGTAATACCACTGTTAATGATGGTGCCAACTGTCACTTTCAGTTTCATTTTACTTTCATTTTACTGAAACGGTGTAGTTGCACTGATTTAGTAATACAAACAGACATAGCAATTTATTTAATCTGTATAAAGCATATTTGATTACTTAATGTCTTATCACTTTCCAGCAATTTAAATAAGACTTCCCAGTCTTTAATAACACAAAAGTACACAATAGATCATATGAAACAAAAGTACACAATAGATCAAAAGCGCACTCATTATAAACATAATTTGATGTGATATTGATAAAATCATAATAAAAATATCCACTGTACAAATAAGGCTAACACTGACGGAAGTCCTGATGAGTCAGAAACGGGAATTGGGGGGGGGTGGCCCATGCAGTTCCATGAAGGAATGCTTGGGAGGAAAGCATTCAGATGTTTGGCCTGGAGCCAGGGATTTTCCTCCGCCTCCTTCATACCATTACCCTTAAGGAGGAAAGAGACAGGAAGTGGACCTGTTTCATGTTTGTTTGTTTATTACTCCAATTTCGGTCTTTAGGTGATTGTGCATGTTTGTTTTGCCACATTTATGTGTGTGGAGGAGGTTGAATTCTGAATAGTCCAAAAAGGACAGAAAATTAATACATCAGAAAGTAATAATTTATGACTTTCTTCCAGTCCTAGAATAATTTAGATAAGCACTTATACAGTATGCGTTGTAAATATGTTCATTTAATCTAAATATGTTCATCTAAAGAAAATTCTTCCTTTTACTTATAGCTTTAAAGGGGTACAGCAACCCAGAAACCTGTTCTTCATGGTCGCAAAGTGATGTTGGTAGGAAAAAGAAAAGAAACTTATGTACAGCATGTCATAGATGATTCAGCAAACCATTAGCTACTGTAACACTGACTGATGAGGGCAAAGTAAATGACCCTACTACTGTTTCGGTGCCTTTTCCTTTTTTCCTTTACTGTGAAGCTAGACAGGAAGCGAGTGGGAGAGAGAAGCAGGGTGGGTTGAGGAAATGACCTCAGGACACCATCATTGTCTGATGTCAATGCCTGTCTACGGTAGTCCAGGCCTGTCCAGCTCAGTTTAATATATGTAAAGAGCAGCGTAAAAAGGCTTAACATATGATATGTCTCAAGCCACAGATATGTTCTGTTTTAGTGCCGTAAGATGTTATAACTGATACCTTTAGATTTTGGGGAATTGTATGGTATCAAGATGGCATACCATTCTTGGCACAACTGACATCCAACCCTGTGGTCATGGGAGTTTGACAGCTCAGTGAAAATGAACACCCAAACTGACCAAACCCAACATGACTACACTGAACACACTCCATGTGTAAACAACATTTTGTGATGATTGAGGGTTTTTACTGCTTTTATATAAAGTCAAAGATGATTCCCATACCAGATTAAAAAGTCCCATAAAAATTCAGTTCTAAAGGCAAATGACACCAATGTCTTAAGTTTTCATATGGAGCACACAAGGCGATATCTACTTTCTCTGTATTTTTGCTGTTCCCTATTTACAAAAAGCAGATGCAGCCTGCTTAATAAAGGGTGCCTGGTTGTGATGTTCTCCAGTGTGCTCCTTGATTCCCTCTCAAATATGCACTGTGAATAATGAATAACACGCATCTAACTGGATCTACCCACTCTTGAAAAAATGTGCTTTTTTCTCTCTGGACCTTTGTAGAAGATAGTTCCATTAAAAAAAGTAAAAGTTTGATTATATTTGTTATCTTCATTATTATAAGTAATTTTACTTACTTTACTTACTTTACTTTACAAGCTCAATATTGACAATTAATTTGACTTGTGGAACTAATCATCTGTTCCTGTTGATGTCTGCCCCCCCAGTACCGTGCCTGGTTGCGAGCGAGCTACAGACCCAGTCCTTTTAGGGAGCAGGAGCAGGTGGAGGCCCTTCTAAGCCTGTATGCTGAGCAGCAGAGGCAGGAGCAGGAGCGGCGAGGAGACCAGTCATGGATGAACCAGGAGGCCTCAGGAGTCTACCCACTGCCCTACAAGGCCTACGACTCTGACAGCAAAAGCTGAGGAGTGGAGATGGAGGGTCTTCTTTTAGATCACTGTTGAGTTGGGCAGTATGGTCTTTTTTTTATTTCAGGTCAACACAGAATCCTTACCTACACCTACCCAGCTCAACCCTGCTTCAACTGATATGAACTGAGCATCTGATCGCAGTCATGCAAAGATCATTAGCTCCTCATGGAAGACATGTAAACACTGAGGAAAAAATCCTACACTACCAGAATGTAACACTTATATTTTTCCTTTATATGTTCTTCACTTAATTTGTGTGTTGTTTTATAGATAATGTGAGGTTGGTCACAACGAATACCTCCTTTATGTCAGGGTGTGAAAATTGGTTTAATATGTTTAGCTTCAACTGCTAATCCGGACTTGAGAGGAAATAGCATTAACTGGGAAATGAAGAATTGGATCATAGCTATACAATAATGTTTTGACTATGTGCCAGGGAAAAGAAGGGATTTGTCACCACAAATGAAGTCAGAGAGGATCTTTAAAAGCCATTTTCTGGGGTTTACATACTGACCCCCACATGCTACTCAGCTGCCATACTGCATTTATCTGCACCCAGACTTTTATAAGGTATAATTTCAAAAACTAAACTTGTATGGTACTTATTCATGTATATGTTTTTTGTTTTGTTTTTTGTTTGTTTTTTTCCAATGATTTATACAATTTAATTGAAAATATATATATTTACTGTTGATCAAATAAAATTATTTATACTCAGTATTTGGACTTCCATGAACTCACCATAGTGGAGAACAGAACTAGGATATCAATTAAAAAAAAAAAAAAATCATGTCACTCCCTTTCATTTTCTACAACACAAACTGTCTCATGCATTCACATTGCCAGTTATCCTGCTGTTAGGAGGTCAATCCCAATCCAGATAACACATAGTGATTGCTCCATAGAGTAGTGTAACAGCAGGGGCAGGTGTTTGCTAAGCACATAATTCTTTGTCCTACGTTGAACTGATTGCACCTACATGTACACCCTGCAGGTGAATGAAAAACCACAAAACCTACTCAGATCCCTTTACAACCCTTCAACATGTGATCCTGTTTTCCTAGCATCCTCTTTTTTAATGGTTTCTAAATGACAATGACCACAGGTGGCTAGGTTTGCATAACTCAAAACATTGGACTGACCATGGATGAATGAATTTGCCACTTAGCCTATGGGTTTTAATAAGATTGGGACAATTCAGCATAGTTGTGGATGATTATTGGAAACTGGTGGTAGAGTAGCCTAGCTTATAATGGAACTATCCACAAATAGCATATCATTTTAGATAGCTTACATCAGACAGTAAGTTGTTCTGATTTAGGCTATTAAGTTTAGGCTACCAAGTGGTTGTTCTTGGTAAGCTGTTGTAGTTGACAAGAGCCCTATATAGCCATCTTCCCTTCAGAATCCTTCCAGACTTCGAATGAGGGGTCTAAGGTAGGCTACATCATCTTGGGAATATGACGGTTTGCTAGTCAGTGGCATTTCATTGCCAAAATTGCCTTTCATTGCCAACATTTTCTTAATACACCTTAATTGACGTTATTCTACAAAGTAGGGTTTACAATGGTAGTTTAAAAAGATTGAATTGTTTGTGGGAAATGTGTCACATTATTATAGGCCTATTAATGTATAAACACAAAGTAGATTACTCATCAAGGTCACCTGGAGGAATTCAGATGATGGGATTAATAACATGTTGACACAACGCATGACAGGCTACCTCCTCTTCTATTAAATCTATGGTGTACTAAATCACAGCCATCATTTCCTCATTCATTTTACCCAACAGATTGGTACCAAAACTGTAGGTATTAATTTTCATCTTGAGTGTGAAATCCCCTTTTAGAAGACAATTCTCTTAATGTAATTGTGCGGCTTCCTATCAAGCGCACAGGATAAATGTTTAACCCAAGTGATTTCTTGTAAATTCACTTGCTTCGCAGAACTCCATTTCCGGATTGACAGTGCGTCACGGAGAGTCAACGCTATGATTGGATGTAAGGGGTTTTTGTCTAACCAATTAGGTAACCCGTCCAGGACCTTACTGAATGGAGTGAATGAACTGGATAAAGTACAAACTTGTTTGACAAGCATTTTTGTCTTCAGTAGGTACCTTACCATCAGAATACTGACCAACTTTTTGAGTAGCTGTTTTCTGTTTTCTGGTTTGGACAAACGACAGAAAGTCATTCACATGGTAATGTAACAATTTTACAAGCAGTTTATTCCTTCACCGCAGCACGACTGTATTTGAGTTTTTACAGTTGGTGAAAATAACTGGTATTGAAATCTTCTGTATGTGGAATTTAAGATTATGTAATTAGTTTAATATGTATGATTTCAGATGACATTAAGCTCCGGGGGACGTAGGCTGAAGCAATGGCTTGTTGAGCAGATCAACAGTAATCAGTATTCCGGGCTGCAGTGGGAGGATGAGAACCGCACCATGTTCAGAATACCATGGAAACATGCTGGCAAACAGGACTATAACCAAGAGGTCGATGCTTCAATTTTCAAGGTGAGTCTAGCTGTTTCTTTTCTTCTTTGTAAGTTTAGCTGTGTCTGGCATTCGGTGCGTTATGATTTAGGTAGCCTAGATCACCATACTTTTTGCGAGTAACGGTGTCAGCTATTAAAACTTAGTCTGCGGATGTTAATAACAAAAAAAAACAATTATTCATTTTATTTTTCAATTTAATTTATTTGCCAACTACATTTCCAGTAAAGTGGACAACCTGAGGCGCAGAGATCTGTTCAAAACGCCACACTTTTGACGCAGCATCCTTACAGAGCCACAGTGTCTTGAAGTGTCTTAAGTTCAAGTTGCGTGCAAAGCGAATTTTTTAAACATCAGCTAATTATATTTGCAGGCATGGGCAATATTCAAAGGTAAATTTAAAGAGGGAGACAAGGCTGAACCTGCCACTTGGAAGACCCGGTTACGCTGCGCCTTAAACAAAAGTCCAGACTTCGAGGAGGTGACCGACCGTTCGCAGCTGGACATTTCCGAACCCTACAAAGTCTACAGAATTGTACCAGAGGAAGAGCAGAAGAGTAAGTGTATTTAACAAACTCACGGTGTCTTTTTGAGTCTTTTGAATTATTTTGACTATCCAGCGCGATGCTCCTGTGCGCCCATGACGCACGAATACTGTAGTTGTTCTGCGTCTATTTTTACCCGGAAACAGGTTGTTGATCGTAACACCTGTACAGAGATATACTGGTCAGAACAAACCCTAACCTCTGACCCTCTGTCTATTAGCAGGTAAAGGCACAGTGGAAACTCTGAGGGGTTGCTCCAGTGATGCCTCAGTAATTGAATGCAGCCCTGCAGAACTTGAGGAGCTCATTAAAGACGTCAATCAGGTAAGTCTCACTTATTGCATGTGTGTGCATTTCCTTTATTTCAGCCAGTAACACTTATTTCATATTTTAATGAAAAACTACTGGGTGCAGTATGATTTGTTTTACATGTATTTGCTGATATATGTATATGTATTTGATGTATTTGTCTTAATGTGTGCAATTGTACATTTCTTCTTTCTCAATGCAGTGTTCCACTGATGAGTATATGGAAATGAAAAGAAGCCACTCTCCCTTAGAAGACTCATGTAACATGCAGGCAACTCAAGAGTGGTGGACTCAAGACCCTCACAATGGTAATCATCTGATACACTTTTGACACAGTCGGATAGTTTGAGCTATAGGTCATTCGTGCTGACCTATAAGTGTTGCAAAGTGATACATTATTATTATTGCAAATTATAATAGTTACATTCCTCTTTTAGACAGTTATACACATTTCCATACTGAGTTTGTCTTCTCAGAAATGACCGAACATGATGCATGCTAAAAGCAGTCTTGTGCGTGCACCCTTTAAATGCAAATCAGCTGGTTTCCTTAAAAGTGTTGCTGACTTGACTTCTTTCTCTTTTTTTGTTGATTCAAATCATGACACATTTTAAAAATAGCCATTTTTTCAGTTAAGGTCATGCTATCTCATAAAGTCAATGACTGGTGATGAACCTCAACAATAAATAAACCAAGGCTTTGCTGTTCTATTTTGAAAATGGAAAATAGTGATAGTAGATGATGTGGAGGAGTAGGCTAGTGTCTTATGATCTTTCTCTCTTTATGACTCACAGTGCCTCCCATGTACCCAGATTCTTCGCCTCTCGCTCCTCTCAATTATGGTACGTATTCACACCTCAGTGGGTTACTAAATGTATCATAAAGTTCGATTCTAGTGTTGCCTGCCCACTGCTGTCATATTTTTATAAGTGCCTTAACCCACTAAAGACTTTTGTTTGTCCCCACAACACACAATGTTCAATGCACATCAATTTTATTTAAAATAACAAAGTTTAGATGAAACTTCTAGAAATCACAACAGAGTTTCATTTAAAGTCAGTCTAAATTAGACTGTGTTTCTTGCTGTATCTGAAGTAAATTACATTACAGTACAAATTACAATGTTCAATCTTTATTTCGGCTTAAAGTGTATTTCTATTGCAAATACCAGTCCTACAAGAAAAATATTCTGTTAAAACATAAAACAACCATAAAACATTGAGTTGACAATCCATAAGTCTTAATGTACTTATTTTATTAGCTACTCATTACTAGTATGTTCTGTCATGTTTCATAATGTGTCTTCTCTGTCCTCACACAGCCTTCTCCAACATGGTGATCTCGTTCTATTATGCTGGGAAGCCCATGGGCAGTTTGGTGGCCTCCCACCCTGAGGGATGCCGTGTCTCCCCCTGTCAGCCCCTGGCCAGCAGTCTGATCTACACTGGGGACAGCCTCCAGAACATCCGCTTCCCCCCGACGGAGCTCATCGAGAACGAGCGTCAGCGGCAGGTGACCCGCAAGCTCTTCGGTCACCTGGAGCGTGGCGTGCTTCTGCGGGCCAACCGCGAGGGCATCTTTATCAAGCGTCTATGCCAGAGCCGGGTGTTCTGGAGTGGGATGGGAGCCCACTACAGTCCTGGGCCCTGCAAAGTGGAGCGAGATGCTGTGGTGAAGATCTTTGACACAGGACGGTTTCTCCAAGGTGAGGATGGTGGAGTAGAGTTGAATGCAATTTTCTGTGAACTCAGCTTTCAAGCTGGATGAACTTGGTCTCATGCCTTGTTTTTTTTTTTTTTTTTGTCTGGCCCTTAGCCCTTCAGCTGTACCAGGAAGGCCAATTCCCGGCCCCAGACCCCACTGTAACCCTGTGTTTTGGAGAGGAGTTTCATGATCTCAGCACAGCCAAGAGCAAATTAATCATTGTTCAGGTGAGAATACAGGGGTCAAATTGGGGAAACGAATGCCATGTTCAACATGCTAAAAGATGACATGGTGGTAATTTTTCCTTAAATAATCCATTTGTGGCAGTAACTTTCAATGTCAGAGATCACTTTCTCATCTGTTGTCATCCATCTTCTTTGACAGATCACTGCAGTACACTGCCAGCAGCTACTAGAAGCAGCCAATGAAATGTGCAGCTATGGCCTTCCTCAGCACCCTGCCTGTTTCCGTGACAACCTGGCTATCACTGCCTAAACTCAAAGACTGACCATCATCAGCTGTCCGAGCAAAAAGAAGAGTGGTGTCATTCTTTCATTTGTAGATGGCTCTTTCTGTTTTTCAGAGCATTAATGGTGATCCTGACGTGATAAGCAGAATACTTCTCAGGTGTTTGTAGTTGTAGTCTTTTTTTATCTTTGTATGTTTTTTTTCTTTCCCTTTGTGTGTCTGTGTACTTTTTGAGGTGGAGAATGTGTCATTTGATGATGCAGTAATTTGGACCAACTCCATATTCAATCTCTTCGTGGCCCATGCAAGAGCAAGTTTTATATTCACTGATGCATCTGTTTTTGAAGCAATTTAGCAATAGTATTTGAAGCAAGTAGCAAACTACAAAATGTTTTTTTTTTCTACTCTGTTTTTTGACAGGTTGTAGTAGATAATAATGTTATATTTTACCCATTGACAACCAATGGAAAGCATGTAATGGGTGCTTTTGAGGTTCAGTACACCAAACCTTTCTAATATAACATATCAGCATTACTGAGCCTTTTTGGGTCAGCAACTTTAAGTGCCAGTAAAATGCAAAAATGCATTTGGTCAAAATTGTCTGGATAGGTTTAACTATCCCTTTATTTTTCTGAATAAAACTATTTTATGTACATTATATGTACTTATTGTTATGAAATTAACTGAACTCATGAATCTACTTTTTCATCTACTTTTTATCTACTGTCACAGTTGTGCTGCTACTCCTATTTTGAATTAGCCTGGCTATCGCCAAACTAGGCTAAATAATCACAAGTAGTATTTAGTCTAAAGACCCACCTATACCTTTTCTTGTAGCGGAAGCGCCATTTACGATTGTCTAGAGCCCTTTATTGGACGCTACGAATGTCTATCATAGCGTCTGTATAGTCAGAACCAATACCAGAGCCACCAGTATTTCAATGCTGTCAAGTGTCTCCCATCACATCTTAGTGCAATGCAGTATAGACTCTTCCATGGGTATAAAATTATGAACACTGGTAAAACTTTGACCAGACCATGAGAAGACAGTGCCAGTGATTTAATCGCCATGATCCATTCACTGTTCATAATTCTTTATTCCACTATTTCTGTCTATATAGTATTATACAGTAAGTAGGCCTACATATTGATATAATACATTAATATAATCCAGAAACTTCTGTCTATAAGTTCAATTCTGAGAAAGTTGGGACACTTGGTAAAATCCCAATAAAAACAGAACATACAAGACATTAAAACATGCAAGCCATAAATTTAATAGACAACAGTACACAGACAACTTATCAGCCTGTGAAACCAGGCAAATTTATTGTTTTACAGGGAATACACAGCATGTCTCAATAGTTTTGACAGGGCCAATAGAATAGGCTACTGTAAACTTGACTATACAAATAATACTTGATATTTTGGCATGATCTAGAGCTTTAGCTGTCTTTAGGCCCAAGCACATTTGAGATGGACTCAAAAGACATATAAAATTGTCTAGTGGTTATATAAGTGGAATTGTGGAAATTGGAAAGCGAGTTTTGCATCTTCCATGCTAACATGCATAAAAAAAATTAAAAACATGATAAAGAAGATGTTTACTAGTTGTGCTGCTGAATTCATGAATAGGACAAGATCTTGGCAGCTGACATAATATTAACTGTTAAGTGCCTTCCTTTGTTTTGGATTTAGTCTTTTCAACTTTTCCTACCTTTTAATGACACTGTCCCAACTTTTTGAGACCGAACAGATGTGTACTTGGACTATTCTCAAACAAATTTCCTGCTTGCATTTATTTTTTTGTTGCAGTTTACATCTCAAGTTTTTTTCTGTAAATATGGGGCAATAGATATTGTATATCTATTAGTGCTGGCAATATTAACTGATTAGTCACGTGATTAATCCAAAAAATTAACTCAGATTAAAAAAATTAACTCAGATTAATCTTGATGGATATGGTTCCACTTTGGCATGTATTATGTTCAATTTCAGACAGAAAATGGCTCGGCAATCAAGTCAAACTATACAAAGATTATAGCCTAGCTCCTGACTGTCCAACAACATGTTTGGGGAATCCTTGGGGGTAGGGGACAGGCGTGAATTGCCCCGTTTGAGAAGAACAAAACCAACTATTTAGTATTAGGGCCTTTACAGGGCAAAATAAGGATCCAACATACCTTCCAAATTCTTACTGGAAGAAATGAGTTGCTATTAAAAGTGATTAATCACGATTAATCATTGCAAAATTTTGTGATTAATCAGATTAATTTGTTTTAATCGTTTGACAGCACTAATACCTATATAATTTTTGTATTTTTTTCAGATGATTTGGAAGTTTCCAGACTAAAAAATAAAATAACCACTAAAAATGTTTTTAAAACTACTACAGTAGTGAAACCTGTGTAAATACTAAATTTTCAAATGAGTAATTTAAGATGAAAAAAATCTTCCTTAACCCTTAGAAATCTGAGTGTTTTCAGTGGTTTTTTTTACCTCTCGGTGGTTGAACACATGTATGAGGGCCTTACAAATGTGTTTTATATCATTTCTTTTAGCAAAACCTAGGCAACATGATGAACTACATAGTTTTTAATTTTCTTTAATCATATATTGAATTTGTATGACTTATCCAGTTACTGTACTAATAAATTCAGAAATTTGTAAATAATATGCATGTGCTTGACAAAATCTAGTATTTTTATGTTGTTGTGTGCTATAAAATGGAAGAAGGGAGGAAAAGAAAAAAGAGAAAGAAACAGAGGATGTGGGCACTGCCAATTTGGGGAGAAGAAGAAGGAGATTCCCAGTGGTTGAGTCATGGCTGGATGGGTGATAGATAGTGAAAGGAGGAAGGGAAGATAGGGAGTCACTCACAGGAAAGGGGTGCTCATTCTCTTTTTCTCTCACTTTGGAGCGAGTGGGTGACTCATGGAGTCATCCCTCTCCCCAGCGCACACACAATGAGATAGACGTCAGGTTGGAGCTACCCTTGGCACGTGTCATGGACATGGACAACGGAATTCAACATGAGCAGAATTCAACACTTTGATGTAACCACTGACTCCACATTCCATTCTGAGACTGCAACAAAATATGAATGACTAAATGCTTTATAAAATCAATCATATATATTGTTTTTGTCTATTGGCATAATATGCACTGGTCAGGTGATTTGGGATGGTTGAGGATAGTCATAGGGTATTATCTTGCGTGCTTTTACTTTTCATTCCCCCACCCACGCATCCACCCCTTGGTGGATTTGTCTGGCTCAGTGGCATGCTTCATGCTCTTTGATTGTGACTGCAGTGGCGATGCTTTTCTCTCTAACCTCATGATTCTTCAGAAGACTACATCTCTACGGGGATTTCTGTGTGTCGCTCAAGCAGCCTCACATGACTACTGACATTTGAACACTTCCCCATTGATCATCGAGCAGGCTACTCTGCTTGTTTATGACTGGCATTATTTCAATGGCTTGCAATCTCAAGTTTCAAGTTTCAATTTCAAGTATGCAGTCTTTGATGATACAGACACTAATCATGATAAATATTCTAAATTCTCTGAGTCACCACCATCTGATACCCAGAACGCTGTAAGAGCATTTCAGACGATTGTTACTCACCCGAACTATACTCTGGACAAAAAAGTAAAAAAAAATGTTGGAAATAAACTTCAAATCAGTGTATTTTTTTTTTATAAAGACCAAATCAGTGTATTTTTTTAAGAAAAATATTGCGATGTGAAATACTGTAAACATGGCAGCCATAAAGTGTTCTGGGCCGCTGATCACTTTTTGGGTGGGTGATTGTTTAAATTTATTTAAACTATTAAATATTCTATTCATTAAAAAAAGAGTTGTCAACTGGAATTGTCAACTATCTGACTCCTCAGAAGCTATGGCGATACTCAGAAAAAAACATTAGCACCTCTAAATAACTGACAAAAGCAAATCTTTGCTCATAGTCATAGGCCCAGAGCCCAAGCAAACAGACACTTAACATTGTGGCTTGCAATTACAACACGTGACAGTGATTTTTGCTAGCTGTGGCAGTGTCTGCATGTGGTCTGCAATGTGTCGCAACACAGCCCTCCAGCCATTAACCAGACACTAAACATCCATCATAGCAACAACTGAGTAGCCTCTCCTCATACATAGTGTGCTCTACACAGTACACTCTGCACATCACACTTGTCACCTACAGCCATCAAAACCCTGGACTGAGACAGGTAGGCCTATAAGAAAGAGGAGCCACTAGACTGCTATTATACTGCCGTGCTGATGTTTATTATTAATGGTTGTATTTTTCTTTCTTTCTCTCTTTCTTCTTTTGGTTTATGTGGTGAGGTTTAGTTGCACTGTCTGCATCCCTCACTGGTGCTGACAGCTCAGATTGTGTGGAGCACGCTGGACAGTCAGCCTGAGTCAGCATTAAGTCCCCTGTCTGAGATGTGAATTGTCTTCCCAAAGTGCTTTGCAAACCACTAATGGAGAGCCAGTTTGTCTGACTGACTTTTTTTCCATCTGTTGACCAATGGTCATGTGACAAACCCCTAAACCGTGGTTTAGCAATTTGCTGTCTAAAGGCAACATGAGTAAAGACATTGCATTCAATAAAACAGGGCCCAACTGGGTTTGTCAGTAGTGTCTAAAAAAATAAAAAAGAAATGTTAAAATTTTCCATAGGAGTGTTGGCAACAATGTCATTAATTTTCCTGTAACCTTTTTCTTCCGCAATAATTCACCAATAGACCTTGCCAAATCAATCCTTTTTGGTTACACTGCAACATCTTCCCATCTCCAGAACGGGAGCCTATGTACACTCAAACAATCCTTGCTAAAACGCTTTAAACATCTGTTTACAAAGGTGTGAAACTCAACGAGTGGTCTGATATGCTGACATAAATATCACAGTAAAATATGACTTCTAGCAGGTTATTTTGGATTTCTTGTGAGTGACGTATTACTCCCCAGCAGTCAGTGGGGTTTGACAACAAACTACAATGCAACTTGCTAGAATTCGTATTTCTTAGTCTGGCTGTGCTATTCACATATGGTTTTCAAGAGCTGTAAAAAAAAAAATGTATATCTATTTCCTCTTTCATTGATTTTTAATATTTTTTCATTCTAATCAATTATGACTTACAGATTTAAATAGTTTTTAAAAAAATAACAAATTGATACATTTCAACAGCAAGCTTTGTGGTATGTGTGGGGCGTTAGTGTTTGTGACCTTAATGAGGTTTGATGTGAAAAGGTCAGGCCAAGATTCATTGACTGAAAGCAAGCTTTGTTGCATGTGCGGGGCATGATTATGTGCTATCCTTTTGAGGTTTCATGCGAGAAGGTCAATTGGCCAAGGAGCATAATAGATTCATACTGTATATCTTAAATGTACAAAGTTTTACATTTCAAGAGCATCATTCTGTACAGTACAGACCAAAAGTTTGGACACACTTTCCCATTAAATTATTTACTTTATTTTCATAACTGTTGCCTTCAGTGACAATCTACAAAATAAACAAACTTATGAATGAACACGTGGCATTATGTACTTAATAAAAAAAGTGTGAGATAACTGAAAACATGTTTTATATTCTTGTTTCATCGAAGTATCCTTTTTTGTTTTGATAACTGCTTTGTCCTCTTTCTATTTTTTGGATGAGCTTCAAGAGGTAGTCACCTGAACTGGTTTTCCAACTGTCTTGAAGAGTTATTCATTCCCAGAGATGCTAAGAACTTGTCGGCTCTTTTGCCTTCACTCTGCGGTCCAGCTCACCCCAAACCATCTTGATCGGGTTCAGGTCCAAAAGTTTGTCATAATCTCACACTTTTTTGTGTTCATTCATAGTTTTGATACCTTTAGTGAGAATCTACAATATAAATTGTCCTGGAAATAAATGAATCGCATTGAATGAGGGGGTGTGTCAAAACTTTTGGTCTGTACTGTAAGTTGTCAACTTGGTTTGATTTGGCAAGGTATATTGGTGAATGAGCATAATAGATTAGTATCCTTATTTAGATGTGTTGCAAAATGTGGGAAATGGGCACATGGGACATGTGAAAACCATACATTTGGAGTTTACCAGATGAGGGAATTTCATTTGATGTTGAATGTTAAACAAATGTTGATTAATTATTAAACTAACTTATATACTTACGTATATATAACTTATATGTCTATGTTGCATTTGAACCAATGTCTGGGTGAATATAAAAAAGCTGCCTATCCCGAAAAGTGTGCTTTTGACCTTTCAGCAAAGAAGAAATGAAATTCTAGGATAGTTTCTCAGTAAGAACTATTTTAAAAGCACGCTCTAGTACAGTTGCTCAGTTACTTCTGCAACAGATTTACGTGCAGACTGTTGATGACTGGCGGGTTCTTTGGAAAAGCAGCCATTTGATCTCATCTGAACTATGCTGAACTGAACTGAACTGCGCTGAACTGAGAGGGGCATGAGGGCATAGGTATTATGCAATTGAAGCAAAGACAGGGGGAGCTGAGGGCCGTCCCTGGGGAGGCCAGGGGTAAAGAGCGTGTAAGACCCACGGATGAAAATAAGTCTAAGAGGAACTAAAGCAAGAGCACAGATCAGGCAGCGGTGAGGACGGGTGGGGGAGGGTGATGCTTTCAAAAAGGTGCAGGTGGAGTGGCAGGAAGGTGGGGTGGGAGTGGGGGCTGTGGGTGGTTATCATGGTGGTGGGGGGAGGGGTACTGTGGATATCTACCAGAGAACAAACACCTGACCACACCCGCTCTCGCAGCCTCAACAGGGACAGACACGTTTCCTCAAATCAGTATCAGTTCACTCACTTTGCGGCCTGAGAACCTTCATCCACCTCAAGCCCCTCTCCTCCACACACTCACCCTCAACAGGTTGAGGACCACTCCTGACTGCCTCCCCGAACCCCATTCAGAGAAATGTATTGAAATATATTGAAATGTATTTTATGTGCAAAAAACTCTCTCTGAAAGATACATTCCCTTTAAAAGAAATCCTAAGAAAAACTCCGATATTCATGCAGGTAAAGGGTGAACAATGCTGCAGGATGTTGATTTGTTTTCATGTTTGTCCTAGAGGACACTTTTGTCCAGAGCAACAAATAGTATATAGTGCCCGTAACACTTTATAATGGTACCCGTTTAAGCATTTGTTAAGCATTTGTTAACACTTAGTTAACCATTAGTAAGCCTTATTCCAACATGACTATAACAGTACTACATCAAGATATCATGCTTATTTTCTCATTAAGGGATTTTATCATTGTCCTTTCATTGGGTCTAAATAATGAGGTCCTTTTTTCCTATTCAGTTATATCTCTATAATTAATGGTATAATTCATTTGAAAAGTATTATATAACTAGAAAAGTGCTCAGAGAGTGCAGACCTTCGCCAAGGCAATGTGGTCACAGACACAATATAAATTCCAGGTCATGTTCTGGATCACCGATCGCCACCAAAATCGAATCAGTTCTTGCTTGTCTCAATATACACATTTTCCGAAAATTTCATCCAAATCCATGCAGTAGCTACTTTTCGAGTTATCCTGCTGACAAACAGACAAACAAACAGACAGACAAACAGACAGACAAACAGACAAACCAACGCGACCAAAAACACAATCTCCTTGGCGGAGGTAACTATACACACATGATTTCTTTCTGTATTAATGTCTTACTAATGTTGAAGGTAATGTTTTGTGCTCCTTCTCAACTCACTTTTCTCTTTTCCTTTTCTATATCCCCTCTCGCACGCACACAAACCTACATACAAATACACACACCGGAGCCAGAGGGAGGAAGTGGTGCCCGACAGCAGTACAGTATCGCAGCATCCACTCAGCCGTGGAAGGAGGGAAAGAAACACAATTAAAGACTAGTGCACCTCCTGTGGGGTATGCCAGCTCTGAGTGTGTGTCTCTCACTCTCCAATGAGCACACACACACACACACACACACACACACACACACACACACACATCCTCTCTTAAAATCCTGTTTATTTACTAATTCCTTTGAAGACACAAGCGTTTTACACTGTTATACCCCCTATAATTGAGATGTAATAAAGTCAATCTTGAATCTTAACTAATGTAGAATTTTGTAGCCTAACATTATTGTGTTACCAAATAAGTGTTACCAAATTACTTAGCATAGGTGACCCTATATCTTTCACTTCAATTGCATGTTTCTTTAAACATTTGAAAGGTGTGACAGTTTGGGGAAAAAAACTTCATGAATCATGATATCCCTTTCCACCACAAAATAATTACTGTAACAATAGCCACATTGAGAGAGGTAGAATATTTGAGTATGAGAGAGAGAGAGAGAGAGAGAGAGAGAGAGAGAGAGAGAGAGAGAGAGAGAGAGAGAGAGATGGCCAAATGGCGGTTCAAAAAATTCTACATAGCTCTGCTTAGAAAAATAAATAAATAAATAAATAAATAACTGAAACTGGGGTCTAAGTTTTTACTGTATCTTATATGTAGCAGGCTTTATGTGATGGTAGTATCGTAAGGAGTGCTGTAAAACTGCTCTCCATACAAAAAGACACCGCAACATATGTTGGTGTAACTTGAGGTTTTATCATCTCTTTTTTCCATCCATAAGTTTTGGTTGCCAATTAAATGGGCAACCTGATTGGTGGACAAGTACATCAACAGGTGGTCACTCAAGCACCATTCATAGTGCAATTGCTATTTCGATTCGCATCAGTGACAGAAAGAGGGATAGAAGGATAGCTAGAGGAAAACACCATGCTCTCTCTCTCTCTCTCTCTCTCTCTCTCTCTCTCTCTCTCTCTCTCTCTCTCACACACACACACACACACACACACACACACACACACACACACATACACACTAATATTCATTCCCCACCCTTTCTCACATATATGTATGCAAAAGATAGATGAACTATCTTGCTGCAATTTGCATAGAGGTAGAGGGCCAGGAGGCTCTTTTGCTAGTGCATACCACACACACACACACACACACACACACACACACACACACTCACACTCACACACACACACACACACTCACACACACACACACACACACACACACACACACACACACACACACACACACACACACTCACTCACACATTTTCATGTTTTCTAATGGCACCTTTTCACTTGCGGGTTTGTCTTTTGAATATCTGAACTGAACATCCAAGCACACAACATGGAAGAACACTTGCAAGACACTTGTAAGGCATTTGTTGTCTCTGTTGTGTATTTGATATGAATGCATAAGCTTTAGGAGATATGACGTAAGAGTTACTGTCATATGTCAGGAAAAGGGAAGAAGAATAGTTTAAAAGAGTTTGTTTGGACAGACAACACTGCACTGTGTCATGGTCATATTATATACCGCTATGCGGTACATTTTACTGCTTGTTTTTCAGTATGTTGTATGCTGTTCATGTCACTTGGAAACTGGAAATGAACAAGTCATCCCCCAGCCATTTTTTCGGTCCAATTAGAGGGATATTATTTGAGGAAAAGACATCAGATCATGGAAGTGCCATGCAAAGTGCCATATTTATTTCAAACTGTAATCTGTTTTTTACACACCTTGGAGAGTCAGCAGTCAGCAGAGCCTATCAAAATTCTGATCCCCACAAATGCTAAAACTTTTTTTGATTTTGCGGTACAAGTTTGGCCCATATAACACAGCATTTTCCTTTAAAGCCCCAGCTTGCAACATGTAGGTAAAATTTCGACGTTTCCTATTCATTGTATCAATTGCCTAGAACTCATTGGAATTGATAAATTACATGTTCTGGAGTAAAATGAGCCCCTTAGCGAACTTACCCGAGCAGATACCGCCTATACAAGTTCAGGAAGAGCGTCCACGACCCGTTTGTTTTGGTTAGCAAGCTAGCTAGGCCACGTGACTTAGCCGGAGTTAACTGTTTGAATTACAACGTGATTTGTGCCTTCTCAGCGCACTCAACTGTTGACACATTTTGTTAGCGGCGTTCTCCATCGACTACGCAATTTTAGATGGAGGATTATTGGCAGAAACGCTTAATAACTGCTTTGTTTGGTTGTTAGCTTACTGGATGACGCCACTGGATCCTGCATAAGGTCTCTTTAAAACCAGAGAGCTCTATGGTTACCAGCTAAAAAGAAATAGTCAAAACTGAGAAACATATCAGGAACACCACAGGAAATATCTCTATCAATGTTAACATGACGCATTTAGCCCTTTTAAAATCTACTGCTTTACTCTGGCAACTTCAAAACAAGTGTAAAACTTCACAAGCATAGAAAAAAGACAAAACAAAACAAAAAGCTGACCATCCAGGGTGCCTCGGCACAGCAGTCAGAGAGGCATGCCCTTTGGAGAAGCAGAGGGAGTGAGAAGCGTGGGTGATAGGGGGCCAAGTAGCACAGAGTTGCACAAGTCTGGAGAAAGTAAGAGCAGCTCTGGTCAGTGGCAGCTGGCTACTCAGATCCTTGACGCCTCCATCTAGAGTAAGACAGGAAAAATCTGCGAGGATGAAGACCCCTCTCATTGCACACGCAACTTCCCTAAAATGTGGAGAAAAAAGAGGAAGGGCAGCCGTGACATCTTGAGCGGCAAACTTGGAACACTGTCTCAGAGAACTTGAACAAAAACACATTGAACAAAAAAAAACTTTTGACCTTAACAACTGCTGCAGCGTTTCATTGTGACCCAAAACAGCCTCTTAACTTTGCCCTACGTACCACAGGGGATTTGAACTTAAGTCTGTATACGCATATACATGCACTATCAAATGAAGATGAGGGTGGTGTAGACATGCATTTATACTTACAACTACTTACAACAACCAACTACACTAATAAGTACATGCAAAAAGTTCTTCAACGTACAAATCACAGCAATACCAAACTGGTGAATGAAATTTCACCTTCAATATTCCTCCCAGTGTTCCAGTGCTTTGTAAACTGCCTTGTAATTTGACACGTTCATGTTATTTGGCCAATCAGTCTAAAAATGTTGCCCTCATGTGATACTTTTCTCAATCTCTAAGATTTTTAAACAATGTGACTTTGACTGAGTCATTTCATGAATGATCGTCTGCCCAAGACACATGCACACACACACACACACACACACACACACACACACACACACACACACACACACACACACAAATGCACACATGGCTTAATCGATAAAAATAGAACAACAACAAAAAAAAGAAGAGTAAGTTGTCTGGGCCAGCCCCAAACGTCTAGTTTTGTATTCTCATGAAACAAAACCTATGACTTTTTTACATAAATGTGTGACTGTGGGGGATTGGAGTGAGGGGGTGTATTATGACCCTAGAGAGAGAGAGAGCCACTCATGCATTGGGGATGACCTCAGCTTAAGACCAAGGGGGATTTTTAGCAGCCTAGTGTCCCATAGCATAGGTATCTCACAGTCAGGTGATGGACTGCAGGTGTGCAGGTGGAAACAAGACCGTTTTGACAACTCAAAGAGGATGTTTCGATTTAAATGATGGAAGATTCCAGCCGTACTTTGTTCTCTGGCTATTTACAGACAGAGATGGGAAGGGAAACCACTCTGATTTCGAACACGATTATGCTCCTCGAGAGTACAATATGTGAACAAACCAATACATTCTAATTCTCTATTTAAACCATCACTTTTCATCCATTGTGGTGGTGCCTAGATGGCCTTTCAGGAAAAACAGTAACTTTTTCTCTTCCAACTCTCTTCCAACTAAAGATTTGTATTTGGGGAAAAAATAGAGTGCAGTAGAGTGTAAGCAGGCAACATGGAGAGACTATAACACAACCTGTGCATTGAGTCTAATATTATAGTATAGTTAAGTGTAATGCAGCATTGTATAGTCTATATAAAGCTAGATTAGAATACTATCGACTTTAATTAGATGTGCTATTATCATACAGAACAGAAAAGCTTACAGTATTGATACACGTAAACATATAATCGGGAGAGAACATTTACAAGCACTGTCTCCCAAAGATTTATTTTTTTCTTAACCAAAATCTGATTTTATTGTGAAGGAACAAAGGCTTCTGGAGGTGAAACCACTGCACTTCCGACAGTGCCGGGAAGCGTGCAGCAGCAGCAGCAGCCCCCTTGCTCGTATTACACAAGCCCATTACAGGGGAGCAACCGCGGAGGCCACAGGTGTTGGAGCTGGATATTAAAAGAAGGCTAAAAGAGCCATGTTGCAGCTGGAGTCGAGAGGGCCTCAGTGGTCAGACCTCAGCCAGCCTGTTCCAGTGGTCCCTCTCAGCACTGCAGACCACATATGCTTCTGCTTCTCCTTTGTCGCCAGAGCTCCTGGGTCACAACTGCAGACGTGCACACACATGTTCTCACAAGCAACTCACACACTCTCTCACTCACTCACTCCCGCACTCACGCTTTTTTTTCATTTCACACACAGACACACACACACACACACGCGCGAGCACACATAGAGACGGACACACATACACGCAAACGCACACACACGCACACATACAAGCAAACACACACACACACACACACACACACACACAGAGAGAGAGAGAGAGAGAGAGAGAGAAGCCTATATTGCTGATATTTGTCTGCAAATCTATTCTTTTATTGTTTTGTTTTTTTCTTTTTTTAAGTGTCCAACTTTGCTTTATTTTTGCTTTATGCAACTAGCACTCAGAGAGTACAGACCTCCACCAAGGCAATGTGGTCACAGACACAATCAGTTCTTACTTGCCCCAATACACACATTGTCCGAAAATTTCATCCAAATCCGTGCAGTACTTTTCGAGTTATGTTGTACAAAGACAGACAAACACACAGTCACACACACAAATACACACACACAAATAAGTGGTTATGTTTAAAGATTCCTTCTTATGTGGATATATAGTAAATTAAGGCATAATTATTATAGTATTATTATTACCTCCACCAAGGAGTTTATGTTTTTGCCGGCGTGTGTGTGTGTGTGTGTGTGTGTGTGTGTGTGTGTGTGTGTGTGTGTGTCTGTGTGAAAGTACTTAATGGATTTGGATGACATATTAGGCAAGCTGTGCATGAATATATTGAGTGTACTGTACACAGAATGTCAACATGAGTGTATACTTTCTTACACTACAACTGAGCTTTGTAAATCTGCTATGCTATTTGGACATTTAAGTTTACTAAAAGTACAATTTGAAGTACTATGTGAACTAAAAGAGGAAGAGAGAGAGAGAGAGAGAGAGAGAGAGAGAGAGAGAGAGAGAGAGAGAGAGAGAGAGAGAGAGAGATGCACACACACACACACACACACACACACACACACATACGGTATAGTTTTGTTTATATTTTGCTGCACGGCCACATATAGGAGATATGTTTGATAAGAGATATATTTGCAAGTTTCAAAATGCTCAGGTGAATTATTGAGGCAGGAAGAAGGTCTATTTTAGGAGAGTGTATTTGCATACCATAAAGAAGACACACACAAGCGTGCATTGCACACATGGTCAAACACTGGTCACTGAAGCAAAGCACCTGGTCAGTTGACCATGATGAGAGCCTTGAGAACCTTTCATGTGAGCAACCCTCCTGGGCCTCTTACATAAATGAATAAACATAAGGTTCTTTTATTCATATTAATCAAGAAAAGGGATTCTGTGAGTGTAAATCAAGAAGGAACCTTCACATAATAACTATAATATTTTTGCAATTAAAATCAAGTTATTAAAATTAATAAGTACAGTCTCATTAATCGCATCAATCACATTTGTTTCCCCTGTATCATTTGGCTATCACATTAGATGAGGATAAAACAATGACTTGCATCTGTAGGCCTCATTCTTATGGCCTTGTACCTACGGCTGACCCACATGTATAGTATTATCTGTAACCATTCCACAGGTATTCGTGTCATGTTGCCTACTTATACTCTACTGCAATAAGTAACAGGCATTCCTAAATTTGTTTTAACTGTAACTGCTGTACTTGCTGAATTTTTGGCTTCCAACTCCTGTAGGTTTTGTGCTACAACAGTGCCCTCTTCTGGCAATCTCCATACTTAACTGAAACAAAACAACTGTAAAGAAAAATCCTTAAATGACAGCATTTCATCCCCAGACTTTCAAAGTAAAGAAAAAAAAAAGAATATAACATCGCAAACAATTAATGTTTTAAATGAAACCACTGCTATCCACTCTGGTGGCTAGAGAGCTAGTAATAGTCTTCTCTGGAGGTTTGTGTGGTGGTGGTCCACATGGCGTCGCTTCTGACGCACGCAAACAACTCCGTTCCATCACTTAATTTTCCATGGACAAAGTCTAAATGATTCCTCTAGGACAAACAGATGATATCAGATAGTTAGGCCTACTTGCTATCTATGTTCCAAAGTTGTTTATTGGTTTTGTTCTGCAACATTAAGTAATGCTTTACGCAGCATTACCATAGGAAAGCAGAAAGCAGGGAAGCTTCACACAGCTGACATCCTACTATGAATGTTCTATACACAAATAAGCCTACAGACATATTAAACAAGCCCATAAGATGGAAATTTTTGTGTCTACAAACCTTACTCCTAATGCATTGCATGCCAAACATGAAGAGTTAAGATCCAAAACAAAACAAAATGTCCATTTGTCATGAATTTACAGAAAAATAATAAAATAATTTCGTATCAGTCCTGGTTAGATTTGTTATTCTAGGTTCTAGATTTGTTTTTACTTCATAAAAACATTTAAAAAATTATTTTTATGGAGAGAATTTGGAAATTATGAAAACTCTTGTGAATTTTTGAGGATGGACTTTGAGGGTTTGCATCTGAGCTCCACATTTAATTTTGTCCTGCTATGTCAGTAAGTCCAACACTAATGCTGTGCTGCATTATGAATTTACTCTATGTCAGAATGGCAAATTTGTATTTCACACTTAACTGTCAATGCAGACAATAACACTGTCCCAATGTAAATGAGCAAAACTTTCTTCACCGTGTCACTAATGTAAACTACAAATAGTCGAGGCCAACGAGTACAACTTGAGACATGGCTACGGCCAGAAACAGGAAAAAAGAGAAGTAGCACTTGAAAATGACAGGGCATTCCCCATTGTACAGTCCAGTCAGTGCTGACTGTTATTCCACCAATTAGAGTAATCTGGCAGGAAACATAAACAGGAAAAATTAGAGCGAGATAAAGGTCAACGGGAGAGGGGGCACTTGGCAAAGGGAAGAGAAAGTGGGCCTTGTGCCAACACAATAGCCTACGAGGTCTGGGGAACCCAAAACTTTCACTGAGCAAAGCTGAGCGATGTGAGCCATGGCATCATCAACAAGATGGAAATAGTAAGTTTGAACAGCTAATGCTTCGTCCTCAAACCAGGACAACCACATGTTACAAAGTTATCAATGTTTATTCAGAGGCCTCCTTCTAGTAAGGCTGCCCTCCTTGGGTAATCAGCAGGGCCGGTTCTAGCCTTTTTGGTACCCTAGGCCAGATTTGAGCTTTCCAAGAGAAAAAATAAAGAAATGAAGAAAAAAAAGTAAGAAATGTATTGTGATGCCCCTCTGATATTTGGTGACTTATGCGGCTGCCTCATTTGTCTATGCCTAGAAACGGCCCTGGTAGTCAGTCCCAAAGTTTCCCGGTTATAACTCCATTGCTCACTTACACTGTAACTCCAATAGTAAAATGGAATGGCCTATTGGCTTGACCTGATGAGTGCAGACATGAGACACCAAGAGTTAGCATACCATTGCAGCCATTTAACTGTACCTCATGCAGGATTGTTTGCATATGATAAACATTGGCTAGGGAGTCAAGTTGTGAAAGTTTGTGTGAATGTTTATCCAAACTGAGGGAGAAGGCCGAAAAAAGAGATAAATAGACAAAAAGTGTTGTAGATGGGTGGCAGTATGGAGCCACTGATGAGGGCTCAGTACTACAAAGTATAAACCTGTGGTCATACCCAAACCTGTATCCATCTCTCTCTCTCTCTCTCTCTCTCTCTCTCTCTCTGATGTAGATGTTATTGGATATAAGTTGCCATGACAACAGCTCAACCGGTTTCATAGGTCAAGCATTTTGGTGCTTTGGAAAAGCCGGTGATATAGCCCTGTAATAACAAACTGTTTTCTTGCACAGCAACTATTGATGGGTCTCTATCAACACTGAAGACACACAGTCTGTCTCTTAGCATTATTTGTGAATCTTGCGTGAGAAGTGGGGAGAGAGAGAGAGAGAGAGAGAGAGAGAGAGAGAGAGAGAGAGAGACGAAACAGGAAAAAAATGAATAGAGAAATGCACCGTCGGCGGCGGCCACCACTGATGGCTCCGTGTCCTCCACTCTGTGGGATTGTTTATGCGCTCTGTTTAAAGTAGGCTTCCCTCTGGCCTTCTCACTCGGGACACCACGACATGGTAAAGCAGGCTCACACACACACACACACACACACACACACACACACACACACCGGGCCATTTCCCACTGCGCTCCATCAACAGAGACAGACAGACAGAGAGAGAGCAAGAGAGAGAGAGAGAGAGAGAGAGAGAGAGAGAGAGAGAGAGAGCGAGCGCTCTCTAATGATGCTCTCTCATTTGTCTCCGCCACCCAATTACTCACGGCTCCTAATTGAGGAGTTGGCAGAGCTCACCCTCTCTCTGTCCTCTCCACAGGAATGCGTGCCCCTGGCCCTTCGCGCCGCCATCCATCACGCTCCAACGCAGCTCCATTAGACAGCAGACCTGACCTATGATGTCAGTGTCTAATGGAGAATATGTAAATCACACTATATAAATGTACTTTCTTGCTAATACTGTGAATCCACTTGTCTACCCCCAGACCCCCCCCTCCCCCAACCCCCGCCCCACTCTCACCCCGTGCCTTTTTGGTTTCGGCCTGGGGAACCTACTGAGGTAGAGTGCAGGTTGATGTAGATGCTTGGAGGGTCATGTCTGGTTCATCCAAAAGGGAGATGTAAAAATGATGTGGACGGAGGGATGTTAAACTCATAAAAAGATGGAGGGTCCATGGAAACAGACTTGTTCAGACTTGTTAAGAAGCCAGAGGACTAATAAAATCTGTCAGGTGACAAAAATAAATGGTTCTACATGTTAGGCGAAATCGAGAACTCTACTATACAGCGTATGATATAAGGTATACATTTACACGGTGCATCCTGACATTTGTTACACAGATATTAAAGAATAAATTCATACCGAAAGATAGTGCAGTTCTGAGTGGGTTCTGAGTGTATGAAAATCTAAACAAGTCTAAACTGTAAACTTTAACTTGTGGACTGCTGTGCATAGCAAGGAGAACGAAAGAATTTGGATCGACATAGGCCGAACACACATGTGAATGTGAACCCGCAGTTTACACTACAGTAAGTCAATGATTCTTCCCCATTTTAGAAGGAGCCCCACCATACAGAGCCGCATTACAGTAATGTTTTATATATATAACTTTCATATAAATTCGTAGCTAAATTTCTCTCAAACTACTCATCACAACTAGTGAATAACACCATTGGAAAGCTAAATTTGATTCGATGTGTGCTGTGTATTAGCCTGGCGAATGCCAAACTAAAATCACAAGTGATATTTAGTCTGGGGACCTACCTATTGCATTTCCCGTAGCGGAAGCATCGTTTACGATTGTCCAGAGCCGTTTATTTGGCGCTACGAATGTCTATCATAACATCTGTACATACCTCGGAGCCAATACCAGAGCCACCACGTGACGTAAAATGCAATCGAGGGTCGTACAAATCCCTTTTTGTTCTGCGATTGGATACCGAAAGTAAGCGAGAAAAACGGCCATGGTCACCATGCTGCTTTGCAGAGTGGAATGAAATAAGCGCGCAAAGGAGCATGGGAACTCCCAGGCTAGCTGTGTATATGATATCTGTGTGACAAGTACTCAGTAATAATCAGAGAAGAATGGATTTGATTTCAAGGAGCTCGGTGCAGATTGGATTGGAAGGTAACATCTTGCGCCCCACCTGTCATTGGTCCATGCCCCACAGTTTGAAAAATGCTGCACTAAGTCAATTGCATCAAAATCTTACAAAATTTAAAGTAAAATTAGTGGTGTGGTGTAAACCATGTTGCATGTTGCATGTTTTTCCTTCTTAAAATCTTTTCACTATCAAGCAAGCAAGCAAGCACTACTAGCAAGCGATACAACAGGGCTATGAATAACTCTGAACTATCACTTTAATGCCCTAAGCATTCCATTACTACTAATAAAAACATAAAAGTCACACATTCAGGTTACCAGAGTGGAGAGTATCTCTTCACGTATTTTACATTACATAAGTATGCAAGTAGCATGATGTCAAAACTAAATATTCTTATAAATAAATTCTTGGGGAATTTAAAGATTTATTTAATATGGTTTAGAGATAAATACCTGCTTTGACTAAGCAATGGGAATGATTTGATTGAGTCTGAGGGATTCTATTAGTGTTGTGCTAAAGTGTTTGCTGTCTCAGACTGTGCTGAGTAAGCACTGTGCTTGTGTTAGACTGGTCCAGACATAGCATCATTGCTCTGCACTGTCCATGTAAATTGTTTTGTGACTGTCTCGTCATATTGGGGTCTAAATGACAAACAACAAAACACACACACTGACTCAACCCCCATCCCCTCATCCCAACCCATCCCGTCCTGGCCCCCATCCCATCACACATCACACACACACACACACACACACACACACACACACACACACACACACACACACACACACACACACACACACACACACACACACACAATCGCACACTCAGGGTACAGCCATAGACTTTGGATGATGGCGTGGCACTGTTTACCATTTCCGCTCATCTTGTGCGTGACCAGGCGAGATGGAGAGAGGCGGAGAGATGAGGAGAGAGGGGCCAAGTCCACCTACGCCAGCGCCTCATTGCAAACAGGAACAAACAAGCCGGTGGGGTCCTTTCAAGCCCGTCCTGACAGCAGCTCTCTGTAACGTAAACACACGTAATACCCTGACATTCACCCCACCACAACACATCACATCACTCATATGGGTCCCCCCCTGCACCTCCCAACAAACTTCTGTTTGTGTGTGTGTGTGTGTGTGTGTGTGTGTGTGTGTGTGTGTGTGTGTGTGTGTGTGTGTGCGCGTGTGTGTTTTAGAGAGAGAGAGAGAGAGAGAGAGGTAGAGAGGTGGAGAAGGAGGAAGAGAAAGGGAAGATGGATAGAAAAGATATCAGCAAGAGAGAGAGAGAGAGAGAGAGAGAGAGAGAGAGAGAGAGAGAGAGAGAGAGACCCTCCTGAAGTGCAGATCCAGAGCTAAACACACAGCAAGCATAAATCCATCAGTGGCCATCACCTTCACACCCCCCATTATTTATGTGAGCGGGTGACCCCATCAGGCTGCGGGGCTGTGGGGAGGAGAGGGTGCACACGGAAAGGGACAGCAGCCTGTAAACACAGGGGTGGCTGCGATCCCTCACTAAGACATGGGCTGCATGGGCTCTCTGCAACAAGCAGCAATCGGAGTGAATGCTGTGGCAGACCTTCAGTCTAATGCACACGTGTGTGTGTGAGTGTGTGTGTGGGTGGTTTGAGTGTGTGTGTGTGTGTGTGTGTGTGTGTGTGTGTGTGTGTGTGTGTGTGTGTGTGTGTGTGTGTATGTGTGTGTGTGTGTGTGTGTGTAGTGTGTGTGTGTATGTGTGTCTGAGTGTGGGTGGTTTGAGTCTGTGTGTTTGTGTGTGTGTGTGTGAGTGAATGAGTGAGTTTGCCTTTGTGTATATGTGTGTCTATGTGTAGGTGGTGGTGGTGGTGCATGAGTGTGTGTGAGTAAGTGAGTGAGTGAGAGTGCCTGTATGTCCATGTGTGTTTGGTGTGGGTGGTGTGTTCATGTGTGTGTGTGTGTGTGTGTGTGTGTGTGTGTGTGTGTGTGTGTGTGTGTGTGTGTGTGTGTGTGTGTGTGCTGACTGTGAGTGAAAGAGAGACCTTTAACCTACAATATATCATTTGTCTCACCAATTTCACTCTCCAGGAATCTTTTCATTGTCCAGGTGAGCATGTTTGTATCTTCGATGGGCAAGCTCTATATCCTGGGTGGCCCAGAATCAACAATGGATGACAATGTCCAAAATAGACTTCAATCCTAATTTACAATCGACGGCGGAAGAGTTTGGCGCTGGTGTGCGGGGTTGCATTGAAAACAATGGAATAGAATGTTGGAAGCGAAGTGCAAAGCACTTTGTCAGTGCCGGTGTGCAGATGGCTCAAGGCTGCAAGTGAAAGTTATTAACATTGCGTCAGCCTAATGTTTACTTTCTGTATGAAAATGGATATGTCAGTTTCATACATTAATCCTTTCCTCTAAGTTTGCAGAGAAAACAAAAAAGATCACAGAGTATAAGACTTTGCACCTGTTTTTGAACATTGGGAGTACAGCACATGACCCTTAAGGGGGAAAGAGGGGGTCTTGGCTGTTGGGTTCATTGCTGGCCCCTAGAGGATATTGGGGAGTGAGGTTTATACCACCATCTTACCAGCTCACCTCTATTACACACACACTTTATGTGTGTGTGTGTGTGTGTGTGTGTGTGTGTGTGTGTGTGTGTGTGTGTGTGTGTGTGTGTGCAGCCGCCTGACACCTCAAATAACCCAGGCTTGGAAACACACACTTGCGGGCTGCTGTCCTGTGAGGGCTCACTGTCACGTCCCATCATGGTCGAGTGAAGCCCCCTTCACCGCCCGGCCAGACGCTCCTTTTAATTCCTTCCTGCGTCCAGAAATAACTGCGGGCGGAGAGCAGAGCCACTGGGTTCGCAGCTCTGGACCTTACGTCGCTTGAATTACAGTTTCCTGCCTCAGAAAGAGAACGAGAGAGAGAGAGAGAGAGAGAGAGAGAGAGAGAGAGAGAGAGAGAGAGAGAGAGAGAGAGAGAAAGAGAGAGAGGGAAGGTGAGAAAGAGAGAGAGCGCAGGGAGAAAGAGAGAGAGAAGGGGGGTAAAAAGAGCTCATTCACTGGAGGTTCAGCCTTGCGCCCTAAGTATGTTGAGAGGCTAAGGTGCTGTGGGCTCCAATGCTGGGTGACCTCCACTCCAGTGCCAGGCCGCAGAGCAGCACGGCCCCAAAAACCTCAAGGTGAGAGGTGCGAAATGAAAGTTGTGTGCGTAAGGAAAGGCTTGGGGGCAGGATGTCTCAGACTCGGGCCAAGTCAGGTGTCAAAAGAAGCCATAGAGGATTGAAACAGACAAAATCTTTGTGGCTTTATGTCCTTGGTCTTGTGTTTTTTTTTCTCTCCTTTGAATAGAAAATGATGCTCCGGAGGACTGACCACAAATGTCACACTATGCATTTCTTTGAGGAACTGGATGAAAACATAAAGAGGAACATTTATGGTTCAATCTGTGATTTTCCATGTTGGTGTATTAGCATGCACTGTCTGTGGTAATGAAGTGTGTTATATGTGTTAAACATGCTTGCAAGTGAGCTCAAAAAGGGTGCTAGTTTCATTAGAGTGCTGATGTAATATGGACCAAAAGTATATTGCAACATCATAAAAAGTTTGAATGTACAGTATGTCGGGGAGTGGGATTTTGATACTCGTGCAGGCTGGAGAAGACTAGCTTGCTAGTCGTGGTTATGGGGTGCATCAAGGCTTTTATGATGTTGCAATATACTTTTGGGCCATAACTCCTTGAACTCTTAAGACATTGAAAGGGAGGTTTACTGGCATACTGTGCAGTTATTAACTAGCAGGCTACTGTAACATTAGCATGTCTGTACACATGTGCTTATGCATGTCCCTACTGTATATTAGGTGAACATTAGTTTGCATTGATTTGATGTCTTGTTGTTGTCTGTGTGTGTGTGTGTGTGTGTGTGTGTGTGTGTGTGTGTGTGTGTGTGTGTGTGTGTGTGTGTGTGTGTGTGTGTGTGTGTGTATGTGCCCTGAGAGAACAGATACTGTTGCTGTGCTATCTGGGACTCTAATCTCTGGGTATGTCTGGCTTAAGTCTTCCGCTGGCTCCAGCAGGCCTAGCATTCTCACCCCTTCTTTTTCCCCAATCACTAAATCTCCTATAAGAGGCCACACACAGAGCTCAGGCTGTGCACATCTAAACTCACATACGCTCACACACACACACACACACACACACACACACACACACACACACACACACACACACACACACCAGAGAGGGTCTCCAAATATCTGTTGCGCATTCCCTTTAGTTTCATCTATCTATAAATACTGGTTGATAGTCTCTTGGCTTGGCAGAAGATGTAGAAAATGAGGGGTGAAGGAGGGGCAGAGAGAGAGAGAGAGAGAGAGAGAGAGAGAGAGAGAGAGAGACGTGCAGGATGTTATCAGTATCCTGTCTCAACGACCTACCAGGCAATAGTATGTAAGGAGGGTGACCCCTGACCATGGCAACCCCCTTGGAGACGACCTTTTGCCCCCGTCTGGAGGTCAGGTTGGTCTGAGATGGATGGATGTCTGAGAGAGTGCTGGCCAAGGACATTACAGAGCGAATTTTGCAACTAGACAAAATGCCAGGAAGGCTGGAGAAACTACCATAGCCATGTCTACACACTGAGGAACTTCTCCAGCATTCATCATTTACCAATAACTCATAATCAATACACATAGCAAATTAGTAGTCATAGAAGAAAAAATAATAATTAAAACATTAGAATAATGCAATGAAATAATAAGGCACTACCGGAAATAAAGGACTACCAGAGCCAGGGCCGGTTCTAGGCAAAGACAAAATAGGTTATCGCCTAGGGCACCAAATATCAGGGGGGCATCAATACATTTATTGCTATTTTTCTTCAGTTATTCACTTGTATTTGTAAAAAAGAGGGGTCAAAACTCAAATCTGGCCTGGGGCACCAAAAAGTCTAGAAGCGGCTCTGACCAGAGGACTATCCCCACTGTAGTCATACTGCCCTGTGCAGCCATGTGGCCTCTGGTCAGAGAGAAATGGAGATGGGCAGCGCCCGGTGCTCCACACATGGAGCAGGAAAGACTTTAACTTAACTAACTTAATGAAATAAAGGGCTTACATTTTTATTCTATAGGATAACAGCATACATAACAGCATAGAGAGTTCATGCGGATTCCATTATTTTTTTTCCAAACAAATCATTCAAAAGAAAAATGACAGTTTCTCTCCATTGATGTACTGAAGGTTCACATGTACAGTAAATGTGCCTGTGTGGTTTGTAACAAGTCAGTGGTAAAGAGCTGAGGTGAACGAACACAGCTGAGTGAACTGACCACGGCCGCTGCGCCGAACCCTGAGCACCCAGCTGTGTTTGGAGAGGAGCCGCTAAACATGTGATTTATGGGAGGACGATTAATATTAACTAGGTACGAGCATCGGTGTCTGGGGCCCGGGTCAGATGTCGGGGGAACGGCTCGAGTCACTTTTGTTTGTGTAAATACTGATAAGGGTGAAATTTATAAAGCAGCGCACTGTCAACTCCAGTCCAGCATCCTGTAATTTCACATCCAATTTATGTCCCCAACGCTTTGGGCTCTGTGTGGTCCTTTTTTGGCCTGCATGTGTGTGTGTGTGTGTGTGTGTGTGTGTGTGTGTGTGTGTATGTGTGAGTGTGTGTGTGTGTGTTAAACCTGCTGTGTGCTACATTGCAGTATTTTACATTGAATCTGCTGTACAAAGGGAGGGTGTGTGTGTGTGTGTGTGTGTGTGTGTGTGTGTGTGTGTGTGTGTGTGTGTGTGTGTGTGTGTGAGAGAGAGAGAGAGAGGGAGATGCTTAGGAGCGTGGCTGCCATCACTCATTCTCCTCTCTGTGGGCCGCAGCCCTGCTCTCCTGCCCGGCGGCTGCATTTAGAGTCCACTGGGTTGACAGTTACAAATGTAGTGCGTTCCCAACCCTGCCCAAAGATGCAATGGATTTTCAGCAGCAGCAGCGCATGTGGAAGGAGAGGAGAGGAGAGGAAGAAAAGCAAGTTCTTCCACATTGTTGACACAGAAAATCCCTCAAGTCCCATATTATTCTACTCTTTGAACTATTAAAACAGTAACACGCTGGGTTGTTTTAGAACAGCCTCAAGAATGTTTTTTTTTTTTTTTTTTGCTCCACCAAATTCTCCATTTTGATTTATCATTGCCGGCCAGCAGACCACATGTACTACACACAAGTGAACACACACACACACACACACACACACACACACACACACACACACATGCACGAGCGCACGCAGGCACGCACACACACACTGACATACTGTACACACACGCACGCACGCACACATGCAGGAGCGCACGCACACACACTCTCACACACATACTGTAACACACACACACAGTCATTTGAGAATCACGGATACAATGTAGACTTAAAATCAACAAACAAACACAATGCACTTCCATACAGTCTAAACAAATATACATTCACACATCCACGTACACCTCGGTCAGCATGTATATCCACATGAGACCAAACGACTGCCTCTCCCTCTGTCCCTGCCGCTGACCACGCAAACAGACGGATGGACTGTCACTCGGCAAGGCCCTGGAAGTCTTTTTGACAGGGTGATATAGGGAGTCCGCCAAGCAAAGCGGGGCCAACAGGAAAAAAACATTTAAGGCGGCTTGCGTGCAGCCAGAGGCAGGAACCGTTTCCTCCCCTCCACTCCACTCCTCTCCTCTCCTCTCCCCTCCTCTCCTCCCACCCTCCCTTCCCTCCCTGAGTCAGGCTGAGCCCAGGCTGCAGAGAGTGACCAAATTAGAGCTCCCCGCCAGCTACACTTAACCCTCCTCCACGGCAGTGATTCACATGGGAAAGGTGAGGGGGACGGGGCCAGGCCGGAGGGGGTGGGGGTGGGGGTGGGGGTTGAGAGGGTAAGGGGGGAGGGAAGGGGGGTCCCGGCTGCCCTCATGATGGATGGAGCAGACAGGGAGAAAATGGGGGGCAAGGGGGAGACTTCCTGCTCTTATACCGCAAGATTCTTTTTCTTTCTTTTCTTTTTTTTTTCAGGAGAAGGGACTGGGAAGAAAGATTGGCTCTCAGACTCCACCCTAGAGTTTTTTTTTTTTTTTTTTTTTTTTAACACGTGAGGATGTCATACACATTCCAGGCCTCACGCAAAAGATTGATGGACGGATGCTCGCAGGTATTAATAGAAGCGTTTAACAAAACCACAGCCATTCAGACTCAGTCTAGCAACAAATAATATATACTTTGCTTTCACTAAACCTTCCACTGTGGTACAAACACTCAGCTCCTGATTCTGCATCTGCATCTGTGTGTGTGTGTGTGTGTGTGTGTCCCCAAAGTAGACCAATCATCCAGAAGCACATAATGACAATTGCAATTCAAATCCACACAAAACCCAAAAATTTCAAATCAAGCCCCATCCCAAACCATCAGAGAGTAAACAATATAATGACTATCTTAGCTCATTCCACTCCAATTATTGCCAGAGAGAGAAATGGTGCAGAACCATAAATTCATACATGATGATGCATACGGCCCCCATGTGACCACATATCACACGTTGGCATCAACGTCATCCTCCACCCCCCACCCCCCCACCCTTCCCCTCTCCACTCCCCCACCCACCGACCCGCTCTCTCACAGGAAATTGCTCTGAAATGGCCTCCTTTTTTCCCCGGCCCCATGTTTGACGCTCATAGGAAATGCACGGGATGCGATGCAGATGTGTGATTAAGACAACATGTGACCTTCTTCTCAGACAATCGATTCCAATCTGACCCTCTCTGCTGTTCCTACTCCTCCAGTGGCTGTGGCTGTGGCTACTGCTCTTGTGTGCCAGGGCCAGTGGAAGGAGGAGGAGGAGGGAAGAAGGACATAGACATGGACTTGACTGGACTTGAGTGGACAGGGCTGGACCATCCTTGTGTCACAGGAAGGCCAGTAAGCCGGAGCCTGCGTCATTAATCTGCGATGGCTGGCCCTAGCTAGCTGGCTAGCTTTGACAAATGGCATTTTCAGTATAAACTCCCAAGATTGCTTTGAGGCTTTATTATCACTGTGCTGATTCCAGTACGGGGGCTGCTAACATGGAACAAGCACCTCATAAAATTTCCACAAGAGCTCATTCTGGAGAGATAGTCTACACGTACAGCGGTGCGTGGTCAGCCCACTGTACAATACAGTGTGTGTGTGTGTGTGTGTGTGTACAGTATGTGTGTGTGCATATGTGTTTGTGTGTGTGTATGTGTGAGGTCATGGTGGTTATGAGGCTGCTTTATCCATAGTTACAGCAATAATATCTAATCTAGGGTGTTTATGGTGTTGTATTGAATAAGAAAATGACATTTTGAAGATAGGGGTATCTTTAGTGTGTGTGAGGTGAAGGATGTGTGTGTGTGTGTGTGTGTGTGTGTGTGTGTGTGTGTGTGTGTGTGTGTGTGTGTGTGTAGTTACTTTATGCTCAGTGTGTACATTTATTCTCAATATATGTTAATGTCAGAGGGAGGAGAGAGAGAGAGAGAGAGAGAGAGAGAGAGAGAGAGAGAGAGAGAGAGAGAGAGAGAGAGAAGCCTGTGCTCCTGTGAATATGCTCCAGTGTTTGACATCTTCTGTGTGTGTGTGTGTGTGTGTGTGTGTGTGTGTGTGTGTGTGTGTGTGTGTGTGTGTGTGTGTATGTGTGTGTTTGTGTGTGTTTGCTTGCGTGTGTGGTGTGTATTTGGCAATGTGCAAGTGTATGTTTGTGTGTGAAAATGCATGAGTACACCCACACATACAGTACACACGCACGCATGGACACACACACACACACACACACACACAGCCTTGAGCGCTGGCCAGTGTCCAGCTGAGTCAGACTAGCCACGCATCACTCCCTCTGATTACAATGCTGTCTCAGGAAGATAGATGAAGACCAGTGGCCTGGGCCTGGGCCTGCTCCTAGGGCCCGCTGCCCGCCAGCCCGCCCGCCCGCCTGTGTGTGTGCTATGTTTAGCCCTGGCAGCTGGAGGAGCTGGGCTGTCTCAAGGCCCAGCACTCAGCTCTGTACTCTACACTACTCATCCACAGGATAGACAGCACAGAGAGAGAGAGAGAGAGAGAGAGAGAGAGAGAGAGAGAGAGAGAGAGAGAGAGAGAGAGAAAGAGAGGGAGAAAGAAAGAGAGAGAGAGAGAGAGAGGTTTAACACTCCTTTATTAAATCAGTTTTTGAGTGTTAAATAATACAGTGCCATCCAACTTTACAGCACATAACAATACCATAGAGGGAGGGAAAGAGAGGGGGGTGTAGAAAGGGATGGAGACAGATATAGAGGACAGCATATAGAGGGAGAGAGAGAAAAGAGAGGGATAGAAAGGGAGAGGAGAAAAAAGAGAAAGGGGAGATTGAGAGGGAAAGGAGAGGGAAGAAAAGAACCAAGGAATGCTGAATCGTGCCCAAATCTGTGATTTTAATAGAGTGTGGATTATATGAGGGTTGACGTGTTTAATTGTGATGAAAATACGAGCTCACACATTTTCAACTCGCCACAGATTCGCCAGTGAAAGTGAACTGCTGAGGTGGGATGATCTGTACACAAACACATATACATACAGACTCAAACACACACTCACACACACACACACACACACACACACACACACACACACACACACACACACACACACACACACACACGCACACACACACGGACACTAAAACAAATAAACACAGACGCCTCAGGCACCATGGTGAGTGAAGGACGGATGAAGGCAGTGTCGTCGTTGAGGGTGATGGATACACTCTTCCTCCCTGCTTCGGGACTCAAACAAAGAGACTCTCTCTCTCTCTCCCTCTCTCTGGTGTCCGACCGACGTGCTCGCTGGCACTGGCTTTGGCATCCTTCGCGACGAGGAGACAAAGCGCAGTTTATGCTGGCCCTTCTCCTCCGCCTCCATGTTAGCTTAACCCCAGTGGGCAGAGGAATTGGCCCGGGGTCAGCCATGATTTATTAGGCGCACTCAGCGGCAAGAGAGAGGGAGACAGAGACAGAGAGAGAGAGAGAGAGAGAGAGTGAGGGAGAGAGAGAAAGAAAGATAGCGCTGTCGTTGCTCTGTCACACTCACACTATTTACAAGTGAACCACTCCAGTCTGGAAAGTCAGGAGGACGTGCCCAAGTACAAAGCTGAAGGGGGCATCCATATATAGACGTGCATAAGGAAATTATTCAAGGATATTTGAAAGACTCACTAGTGTGTGTAGTATTTTTGGCCGTGTGCAAGTGCTGATATTTTAACTGACCATTTAAAGATTTTAAGAGCGACTATTTATTTAATAACAATCCAAAATTCTACTGTGCACTTAATGTGACTCACAACTAGGGGTGGGAATCGTTTGAGAGCCGGGAAATGAGTAGAACGGAGAATCGGGTGCGTCAATTTACCGGAATCATATCCCTCTGACATTATTTCCTCTTATCAATGCTCGTACATGTATGTTTTTTCAGACATTGGTAACTAAGTCTTTCTCAATACAATATTTACATAGATAACATAAGTCAATATGGTTCCTCTCATTCTTACAAGCTGCCATGTCATCTTAATTGTATAGGCTATAGTAAAGGCCAATATGCTGCTTCCAAAATCCTGTGAGAAGGACCTTCTAAACAGTAAGGAATTGATAAGAGAATTGATAAAGAATTTGACGAATAATCAGAATTGACAATGGCATTGATATTGATCAAATCCTATCATTTCTCACCCCTCCTCCCAACATGGGCTGACTCTGTCATAATATGACTTGTATAACAGTCACAGTTGCTGTCTTGTGGACAATGATACATACTGCATTTCTCCAGCAGGGGGAATCCTTCCCAATGGAATAAGCAATGGCGACAGATCACCATAGTATCGCCACAGGACTGCAGAACTGGCAGTGACTTCTAAAATTCAGTATGCTGGTGAACACTCCGTGAAATAAATCATTGAAATATTATAGGTATACATTTATACTTTTCAGGGGATGAATAAACTTTTCAGGATATTAAGCAGAAAAAACAACAGAAGAAATTGGACTCCCCTACATAAAAACAAACAAAAAAAAACCCTTAAAAATAATTTCACTACATTAAACTTCATATGTGTATCACTGCTTGCAATCTGCCAGTCAAAGCCATGTGAAGTCAAAGACATCAAAATCGCACTTGGGACATGACCTCTCACTTCCATCAGATATAAAGCTTGTGTTTGCATCATGTCCCGTCTCTGTAGCCCTTGTGCTGAAGACTGTGTAAGGTGAAGCTCCCTGACTCTCCCAGCTGCTCCACTGAACCCTATTCTGGACTAAGCCTGGGTGTCCAGGCCTCACAGGCTTTGGTCTATACCACCATCAGCACCACCATCACCACCACCTCCACCTCCACCTCCCCGACCTCGGCTGATACGCACCACAGCTGAGCTCAGCCTAAATAACGCAAGCTGAAAAAACACCTCACCTCATCGATATTAAAAAGTGGTGGAATGACCTGTGATGCAAAACCTGCGGTGGCACAGAACGTGAACGCAGAAAATGCTCTACCTGATGTCGTGCGGTCACAGAGATTTAAAAAGGCCGGGCTTTTTCAAGAGCGCAGTTGCAAAGTGAACATCTTTCAAAACAAACATTTTCGCGGGGCTCTGGTGAAATAAACAGAGCTCTATTTCTGTGACGATGACACATGAGCGGTTTTAGCTGGAAAAGGGAAACATCATCATGAAACTAACAAAAAAGGGCCACACAAGTATTCTGGTGGTTTCAGCAACGGGAATGTTAGTTCCTTGGACATGAGAGAGAGAGAGTGAAAGAGAGAGAGAGAGAGAGAGAGAGAGAGAGAGAGAGAGAGAGAGAGAGAGAGAGGGAAGGAGCCAGGGAGGGAGAGAAAGATAGACAGAAAAGTAGGAGGATGACAAGGATGGGAGACGGGGGAGGTTGGTGTGTCTGAGCCCCAGTAAAGTCACTCTGACATTGGGCGAAGGGCAGAGGGGAAGACTCCCCCACATCCACTGCACTGCACAGCACAGCACAGCTGGCTCTTCTTCCAGTCGCTTGAGCAACGCAAGACACCCTCGTCCTGCAGAGCTCCCTCTCTCTCTCTCTCTCTCTCTCTCTCTGATCTCTCCTCTCTCCCTTTCAAAGGCATTTCGGTGGGAGAGACGTGCAAGCGAAACATAAAAATTCATCAAATTTATCCACTATTATCTATTAAATCTAACCCATGGCCATATTATGTCCCGCGATTTAGAGTTTGGATGTGACTCAATGGTAATTCATTATTATTCCAGCTGGGGTTCACTTCCTAACACGTTGTAGTTTTACTGTATCACTGCAAAATTCTCCAGTAACTCTCAAAGCTGTTCCTTGGCCTTCACTGAGTCACAGGCCCAGTATGTTGGCCATCTTCCTTCCCACTCACCTTCCCAAGCTAATCAAGATGGTCTTTAAAAATCTTCCACACAAGGTTATTTCATCACTATGCAGTCACAGGCAATGGAAATTATGTCCTGTGCAGGAATATGCGTCTCTAAGACCGGATGAGAGCATCCAAAAAAAGGATCATCAGGGAACAATGCAGGGATTTTGTAACAACTGAGTGCACAAGATTTCACAATAATTAATGGAAGCTAGGAAGAGGACATACACACACACACACACACACACACACACACACACACACACACACACACACACACACACACACACACACACACACACACACACACACACACACGCACACGCACACAGGCAGACACAAATACCAAAATGGGACAGGGGCATACAAATTGACATAGGAAAAACAACACACACACACAGCACACAGGCACACACACACACACACACACACACACACACACACACACACACACACACAGAGAAAGATAGAGACAGACACAAATGGAGTTTGGGACGGGGGCATACAAATTGACATGAAAAACAACACACACACACACACACACACACACACACACACAAACACGCAGAGGCACACACAAATACCATGAATTCACACTTTTGGGCAAGCACAAATTACAAATCAACATTTGTATAAGCAACACACACACACACACACACACACACACACACACACACACACACACACACACACACACACACACACACACACACAAATCTGTGGTAGGGGGGTAGGGAAAGGAGTAGTGGTAAGGGGTTTTAACCTGAGCCTAGCACAGATAGGTGACATTAGCTTGACCTTCTCATTACTACCCAATCAACTCCATCAATCAAGAGGTGAAGCAAAATAAAGACCCCCACCACCTCCCACTTCTATCCAACACCCCAACCTCCCCCTGCACCCTCCCCCTCTCCCCCACCCTACTTCACCTCTTAGAGTGCAGCCAGCAACCACCACCCAGCATCAGCAATGGCCTGGGCCCAGACAGACGACGCTGTTTATCTGGGGCCACGGAGGTGAGGTAGGCCATACATCACCCAGGGCTAACTGCCATGCTGAGTGTGTGTGTGTGTGTGGGACCACCACCGACATCGACCCCCAGCCCAGCAACAACTGACTGACCCCCAGGAGCTGCCGAGAGCCAAGCCAGAGCTCCCTCCTTTTAAACCGCTCCGACTCATACAGCGTCTATAAAACCCCCGTTAACCGCGATGGCCGCCGGCGATAAGGCTCGCTCCAGTCAGAGTGAGTCTGCCGGGAGAAGCAGTGGCGGGGGACGGAGAAAAGAGAAGAGAAGCGAAGGGAAGATGAGCCCTTTGGCTCATGGCATGACGGCACGGGAGTTATCATGCGGAGTCACCGTAGACTCACGAGATGTATGACACTAAGGTCAGAGGTCACGGGCAGAACGGTGAAGACGGTGAGCTCACCGTTGTTGTCGTCTTAGTGTTTTTTGGAGTATCTCATTGCAGCGCAATAGATTTATAACGTCTGCTGTGTCTGTACTTTATAAACCCTTCTTGCTTGCTTGATGATGAATTTGATTACGAATCAACTTGTACCACATTATGAGGACACATTTTAGACGCCAAGTTAAACAGTCAATAGTATAAACCATCACTGGCCACTGACAGCGGTTGAGAAGTGGCAGCCATGGCTCTTGACAGCATTGTTTACACGTGCACGCGTGGCAAACGCAACACTTCCAAAAACCCCTCCAGAGGGGCCCTCCGTCATGGAGCACACCACCTGCGTACTTCCGTGGAGGTCAGGCGGCTGCGGTGGCGGTGCCGGTGATGGTGGCTGCGGGGGCGCAGCAGATGCGAAGTGATCAACGGGCGCATCAGCAATGAGGGCAGTGTGTGGGAGGCTGGTGACGTGCGATGTTGTGCTGCTGCAGCAGTGGCCAGTTTCGGTCCATCACCTCCACGCTCCGTCACACACAGAGAACGCAGTGACTCAGTTGACACAAGCCCCTGGATGAGGCCAGTGAAGTGTATGTGTGTATTTTGTGTGTGTGTGTGTATGTGTGTGTGGGTGGGGTGGTGGTGGTGGGGTGTGTGTGTGGGGTATTGTTGGGCAGTCCAAGCTTATCTCATCTTGGTGGATCCACTGGGATGATACAGTACGGGTGTGTGGGAGAGGCTTGTCTGGCTGGTTGTGGAGAGAGAAGAGGGGAGGAGATGGGAAGGATACTGAAGAGGAGTGGGCTGCTCTTTCCACATGTCTCCACTAGGGGACACTAGAGCCAGGACTAGCTGCACAACACATGGCAGCAGACTCCTCCAAGAGTTTCTTCACCCATGTGTGTTGTGTGTCTTATCTCTACATTCAGATCGTGTATAGCCTTCACTCAGCATAATAAGCACATGCTTACAGGACTGACAGCTTACAGGACTGACATTTTACCAATTCAATTCATCCACAACACAGTAGAATACACAGGTCAGATCTCCCTCCAAAGGGATGTAAATATCCCTATTACTACAACTAAACCAAAGTATACTATAAATCCTATACTATAAATAATACTATGAATAACTATTGTACATAAAATTACACTATCCAAAATTATAACAGATAAAAGTAATCACAACAAACAACATGAAAGGAAAAGAATATGACAGTATAAAATAAGCTTTGTGTTCTTTTTAAATATTGGTTATTAGTTTTGTATAATTCAAAAAATGTTTTCTATAGGCTACATATTTTTTTAAAACAATATTTTTCAAAAAATGTTATGTATACCATATGAAGTTAACAAGTTAACAAATCTGCTGTTTGCAGTAAGTGTCCAGGCTATGCACTATGGTGTTCTTTGCTTTCAACTGGAAACCTGAAAATATATATATAAAAAAAAGGTTTTACAATGTGATGTCACAGATATCACAACAAGACATTAATTATCAAGTTATCAAGATTTTATCAGTGCGACCAGTGTTTGCAATGTTTAGGTTGCATAGCTCACTACTTTGAAGACAAAATGAAGCTTTAATTCTGTTATAATACATGATATAATCATTATAATAATTCATATAATTTTGATGGTAAAATTAGTGTATCTGAACACTTAGAATATTTTAACAGTTAAGGTGACAAAATAGAAGATCAAACACCACCAAGCAATGGGTGTTTTTTGTACATCATAATAACAACAGGGTTTCGTCTATCGATTTTCCAGTTTGCTTGTTTGTTTATGATAAATGTCAGTGCCGTGTTAGTGAGGAACTAACATCTGCACAATCTCCATCACCATAACATCAGCATCTCTCAAATGTAAATAGTTTAAACTATTAGCATAAATCTATTAAACTATAAATATAAAGATTAAAATAAGATACAACACATTTATTACAATGTAATCATTTCTTTTTGGTGGCATTACAGAACACACATTGTTGAAGTGACATGGCAAACCCTACACTAAGAAAAATAAATATCTCTAAAATGTTTAAAACAGCATAACATGATTTGACAACAATTCGAAGTAGAACTACGATTTTACGTTGCTGTGTACATGTATTTAAATCCATTAAATCTTTTCAAATATATGCAATATAAAGCAGGGTACATTTACACACCCAAATGCAATTCCCAGCTTTTCTAAATAGCTATTAATACACTGACAAAGACAATGAAATACTAAGGAGTTTTCATTAGCAATGGTAACAGAAACATTCCAAATAAGCATTCTAAAACACAAACTGCTTATGCCAAAAAAAAAAAAAGAAGAAGAAGAATCTCATATCATCTGTGGCAAAAGCATGCAGAGGTTTCAGCAGCCGCACAGAAGGCTCTGTACACTATTTGACTGACCACAACAGATAAGATCGCTTTCCCGATCCAAACCACCTGTAAGCTTCTACCAAAATGAAAAATAGGGAGCTTTAAATGTAACAGAGGTAAGGCAAGGTTAAAAGGGTGGCCTGGAATTCGTACAATTTTAACACACACACAGACAGACACACACACACACACACACACACACACACACACACACTCTTTTTCCCTCTCACACACAGACAAGCATGGAGGTACAAAAAAGTGAGCACTATAAATAAATGCATAGGCACACACACACACACACACACACACACACACACACACACACACACACACACACACACAGCTCTGTTTTATTTCCATCCGCACCAGGCACTGTGTGACGCACTTTGAAAATAGTTGGGAAAATAATCATCGTTTTATTACACGGGTGTCATCAGAATGAGGAGAGAAGCCCCAACGCTGTATTGGGCTGGCCTCTCCCCTATTCTACTAGCCCAACAGCAGAAGCAGCAAAAAAAAAGCTGCCCTCCCAGCCTGTGTTAGCAGCTCTGGCTAGCCCTCTGAACGACGACACGGAGGTCTGCGCCCGAGCCAAGAAGCACAGGAGCAGACGGCACTGTTCTGTGCATGGCGCGCTGCGGAACAAAATGAAGCTGACATCTTAAATCGCCACTTCATTTTGTTGACCGTGCCGTAATTGGCCTGACAAAAAAGGGAAAAAAAGGTTAATAGGTTCCCCCTAATGCAATTTCTGTCAAAACAACAACACTGACACACAATATTGGCTATGGAGGGGGGTGGGGGGCTGAGTCCAGTATACAGTACCTCAGTGGCGCTCTGTCGCCCCCCCCCCCCCCCTGAGGAGCCGATAGAGACCATGATAAGCCCTGTATCCATTTACAATCACAGCTTCTGTGTTTGAAGCTTTTTTCCCCTCTAAATAAGTAAATTACCTCTAATACCCTCTCTTCAGCTCTTAGCCTGTTTGGGGTCTTATGTAAACCAGATGTTACAACCCCCCCACCCCACACCCCCCAACCCCCCCAAATCCTACCCCACCCGGACTGCCACCACCATCCACCCCACCCCATCCCTCTAAACTCCTCAGCGCCATACAGATGGGTAATGTACACCGGAGCAGTCTAGCATCCTACATGGTCTCTTCATGAATCCATTTAGGGCACCACAGTGGAACCCCCCCACCCCCACCCACCCACTCCCGCCCCAGACAGACATGAAGGCACTCACTAATGTACTGTGCGCAAAAACACACAAACACTAACACATGGAAAAGAAAACACGAGGATTCCTGCAAACGTCAAGTGATCACACACAAATGCACTCTCATCAAAACAAATTCGCTACAGATCAGAGAGTACTCAAAAATAGCTTTTTGAGAGACATTTGAGAAAAAAAAATAATTATATATCCCAAAGGAAATTACAGAAACTGAGCTGTTGGAGAAGTTTTGATATGTGTCAGATGCTGGAAGTGTGTGTATTTTTAATATTGGAAAAATGTAAAAGAAAAACTAAACATTGAAAGAAAGAACAAAAGTAGGCTACCTCTGAAAAAATAACAGGGTTAATCAATACTAGGCTTAATATCAAGTCATAACATCAGGTCTTCATTCTGGGTCTTGATTCACCACTACAATTGTAAAGAGTAACCTAGTTAACCAGGAC
>JAODXP020000010.1:18466016-18486016 GCA_027497455.2 Sardinella longiceps
AGTAAAAATAACCCATGCTGTTTCTGCTGGCCCTCTCCACCGCTCCAGGCCCTAATGCCGGTCGCTTGGGCTCGGCCCCTCATCATTCTTTCACCTTCGTGTTGGTGGGCAGCACGCCGCGTGAGCTCATGCTGGCAATCATCACCGTTTCCTAAATTCATTTAGCTGCTCTCCATCAAGGCCACTGATCAAGGCACGGGGATCGACTGCGCACACAAAAACCCAAGGCAGGAGAGAAGAATGGGAATGATACGCTGTTTTTCCTGTCATCTGTTGGGAAGTGTGTGTGTGTGTGTGTGTGTGTGTGTGTGTGTGTGTGTGTGTGTGTGTGTGTGTGTGTGTGTGTGTGTGTGTGTGTGTGTGTGTGTGTGTGTGTGTGTGTGTGCGTGTGTGTGTGTGTGTGTGCGTGCATGTGTGCGTGTGTGTGTGTGTGTGTGCGTGTGTGAGTGTGCATGCACTTCAGCTGAATAAACGGCTGAGCCATTTCAAAACAAATCTTCTCATATCTGACTGACTCTGATAAATGAAATACATTTCCTACTCGGTGTTAATGAAAGCATATACTTTCATTTATTTCCCCCTTTGGAGGTGCTGTGGCCACTGAGAACAGGCAGTAATTAATGACAAAGGAATTCCTTAGTCATTCATGATGACTGCATCTAATTCTGCCTTTAGAGGACAATGGAGCCCCAGCCGTTGCCGTGGGATAAAAACATAATTCTAGTGAGTGCGGAACCACAAGCTGGCATGAGACAGGGCACAAAGGGGCACAAGGGGGCACAGTGGGTCTGATTTGAGGAGAAAAGCCTTTATGAATCACTGCCATCATTCAAACAGCACCGTCTCGTTGCCGCCTCGTGTACGCCACACGTCATCAAGGCTCAACCACAGAGACGTTGCCATCACAAGTGAGTCACACTGGGGCATTAAGCAGAGGTGTGAACCAAGGTGTTAGACTGCTTGTGTCATTCGGGACGGTTATGGGCATGCCAGCATGTCGGATACTGGAAGGGAACTGTGGCAGGATGCGTGAAAGCAGAAAAAAAAAAAATACAACCCCTTGTTCCTTGTGTGACAAACAAACGTTGCCATGGCTGCGGCAGCAGTCGAGAGAGAAAGGCGGAGCTGGAAGGGGAGAGAAGAGCATTATGGGTGTCCCGCAGGGGCAGGACTGATATGAGTTATATCTGTAATTTCAGAGTTCAGGAACCTCACAGTGTAAACACAGGCACCGTGTTAAGACAGGACGTGGCCCGGCTCCTGCCAAAAGCACAGGCTTTCTGGGCAAAGGCTGCTATTCGGCAGTCCACACTCCTCATCAGGGAAGACAGAAAGGAAGAGAGAGGGAGAAAGAGAAAGAGAAAGAGAAAGAGAGAGAGAGAGAGAGAGAGAGAGAGAGAGAGAGAGAGAGAGAGAGAGAGAGAAAGGGAGCGAGAGAGGACGCTGGAGGGAATTTCAGGGTCCAGAGAGGGATGCATCTCAGCCTGCAGCCCAGTCTCTCGTGGGTGGCCCCTGTTAAATAGAGAGTATAAAAAGGCTGCAGACGAAATGCAGGGGGATTAGGAACCATAAACCCAAGACATCACTCCCTGGGACTGCATACACAGTGCACAAGCAAGGCCAGAGGAGTCAAGTCACAGGGATGGGCGCGTCAGCGTCAGGCCCCAGGCTTTTTTACCACTGGAAAACAGACAGGGTTAGGGAGAGGAGAGGAGCCGTGGCGTCAGGGAACGAGGTGGGGGGCTGTGTGTGTGTGTGTGTGTGGGGGGGGGGGGGTGTAAGAGAGATAGAGGTAGTTGGGGGGTGGTTGGAGGATGAGACATGGACAGCTTTGAGAATAGAGAAGAGGAGCGTGAGAGACAAACGGACTGAAGGAGGAGTGTTTGTGGAGTGGCTATGAGGAGATGCATATGCCCCGAGCCACTTTACGAGCTGTTAACCTGTCCACCATGGTCATGCCAACCAAAAGAGGCACGCGGTGTTACAGCTCGAGGATGTGTGAGTGCCTTGGGCAATGCAGGCAAGGGGACTCACACTCATTTTGGGCGTACCAAGGGGACATTGCACAGAGTATGAAAACACCTTCAAATCAGCCCACTCAAATAGAGACGTTTGAGATTTAACAGTTGGGTCTGACAATTTAAGATTGATCGAGTTCCAAGTCCTCAGCTTTTCCCATACACAGTAAATGTCCATCTTGTAAATGTACAGTGTAATATGGATCAAAATGAATAGTTAAGTGGCAGAAGCTATTATGTAACCAAAGAAATATCTTTGTATATGTGAGTTTGCAAATTCTATATCCTGGTTGAATCACTGTAAGTAAAAGCATGCCCACAGGCTCAGAAAGCTTCTGGTTTGATACCACACTCAAAGCCCTCATTCCGACTTGATCAAAGTCAGCAGCAAAAGCCCTGAAACCACCAGCAGGCCGTGGGTGCAACAGTGTGGCTGCCAGTGGTGCTGCACACATGATGCTTGCATTGTGAATGTCAAACACTGGAGCTTTGCAGGGAGTTCTTGTCGGAGATGAAAGAGGCTCTCCAGAACAGCGGCGCGTCCTGCGTCCTGCGTCCTGCACCCACAGGAGCAAGGGTGACGCATCACCCTTTCATGGCCATATCCCGCTCTCCCTTCCTCCTCTTCCTCCACTCCTCTTCTCTTCTCTCCTCTCTTCTAGTTTCTGCCAAGAGCTCGTCTGTCTAGCGTGACCCAAACAGTGGAGAGTGGCGAGTGACAATTGTTTGGAGCGGCGTTGGCTTTCGCAGCGCTCGCGCACATCCACACGCAGGCAGGATATCTGACCCCCCTCAGCAGGGGGGAGTGGGGGGGGCATGGGTGGGTAAGGGTGAGGGGGGGTGAGGATGTGGGGTGTGGGAGCAAGAGGGGTTTGGCGGCAAAACACAAGAAGCACAAGAGTGGCAAAATGAGGAGCAGACGTCTGGAACGGACCGCAGCCGGTGCTGCGCGAGGGGCACCACGGGGAAGCAGGCCAGGGAGGTGGGCAGCCAGGCGGGCAGCGAGCGGTCGTCCTTGTTTCCGAGAGGACACTTAAAACAAACAATCAAGCGCTGCAGAAACCTTTGCTTCCTGCCGCCCTCACTGAGTTCTGCCGCATAAAGCAAAAAAGAAGAACAAGAGGAAGAGGGGGGGAAAGAAGAAGAGCAGGAACATCAAAAAGAGAAAGAGAGAGAGAGGGAGCAAAGAAAGAGAAAGAGAGAGAAAGGGATAGAAAAGCAAGAAAGAGGAGCGTGAAAGAAGGATGAAAAATCACATAAACGTTACAAAACCAGCGTGGCTGCGGGTTCCTGTGTCGGACACAAATGGGGGTGATACTCCCCTCCTTCGTGATGCAGACTGGTTCTGCCATTCTGCGGTATGCGTGTCTTCCAGCTAGGCCCAGAAAGCCAAGGCTTATTGTCATCATCTGAGTCAACAAGACAGCTGGATGCTGTTCCCAGAGCCCCGCTTGCCACCGAGAGGGAACACACACGCAGCACGGGCCCTCCGAGCGTGACGCACGGGGAAAGAATGCAGTTTGCCAGCTTAATGAGACTTTAATTCAACTGCAGTTTCATTAAGCCGCTCCTCCAACACTCCATCTGAAAGGGGAACTATGAATAGATCAATATTAAACTATGTGTAAGGAAAACATTTATGTGATGTAAGGTAGGGATGGCTTCCAGGTGACTCAGAGGACTTCAAGAAACAATTTCAACATACAGCACATTGCTATTGGACAGCCTGTGAATGTACATTGAAACTCAGTCAAGCGCTCTTCAAATAGGCATTCAGTGAAATGTTGTTTCATTTTTTTTTAATTTGGAAAATGCTTTATTCTTCATAAAAGAAATGAATAAATGAAACAAATCATTTAAAAAAATGAATTAAAATTATTAATATATTATATTAAAAGACAATAAAAAAGGGGTTCCCTCTTAAACAAGCAGGATTTTTTTGTCTCGCTTGCCATCAATTTCCCTCCCTATCTATGTGATAATAAAATCCATTAAAAGACTCAGCCTTGCTCTCCAAGTTCAACAGTGAATGTTGCAATTCAGATAGGCAGTAATGAGACCATCTTTTTTATTATTAATAATAATAATCCTACATTAAGAAAGAAAGATGTACAAATGCATTTTACTTATTTTATCTAATCAACGACACTATGTTCAAATATTATGTCAGAAGTCAGAAATCCCATAGAAACATTTTCGAGTAAATGAAAACTTGTAGTGGATTGTAGACATTCTTTTAAAGGCACTATTTACAAGCTGACTCAGAAATTCAGTATGACTGAGGACTTGACTATTTGGAAAAAAAAAAAAAGTTATGTCTTTCACAATGTGCAAGAGGTACAAATAAACCATTTACCCCAGAAAAACATCTCTGTGACATCACAACTTTCGTATTTCCTCATCACTCTAAGACTCTTCAAAAACAGCACGTCACTGACAGCGGAATATATGACCATGCATAGTAAATAGTTCCACTAAACACATTTTTTATGGGTTTCTAATCAGCATATTTATAGAAAAAAACTATCATGACTTGTTGCCAATTGCTCCCACCTCCTTCCTCACACACACACACACACACACACACACACACACACACACACACACACACACACACACACACACACAACACACACGCACACACACACACACACACACACACACACACACACACACACACACACACACACACACACACACACACACACACTTCCTAAAGTCTTCCCCAGGACCCTGGAGAGAAACGACTCTCTGCTTTCTGCAGGCCACCTCTGCTAACGGCTCTCTCCCCTCAGGGTGTGTGGTAGGGTGGAGTAGGAGAGATTGGACTTGGTGTGTGTCCCTGTGTGTGTGTGTGTGTGTGTGTGTGTGTGTGTGTGTGTGTGTGTGTGTGTGTGTGTGTGTGTGTATGAAGAGGGGTATTTGGCAAAGAGTTGGCCAAGCCCCAATCACACTCACAAAAAAAAAAAAAAAAAGTTGGTCCATAATTATCCGTGAGCGTGTGTGTTTCTGCGCATTAGCCAAATGAGTCCTCGTCTTCCTCCAGGGAGCTCTGGTTACAGCAGCGTCAGAGGCCAGACAAGCGGGGGATTCTTTCAACGAGCAAATTACAGGCAATTAGGAGCAGAAAAAGGATAACATTCAAAAAACAGAGGGGGGGAATATGTGTGTGAGCATGAGTGTATGTGTGGGCTAGAGTTTGTATGGTGTATGGAGAGCACTTGAATGCACGTGAGAGAGAGAGAGAGAGAGAGAGAGAGAGAGAGAGAGAGAGAGAGAGAGAGAGAGAGAGAGAGAATCAAAGTGAATGTGGACGTATCTCTGTGTGCAGATGTGCGTGTTTGTGCATGAATGTGCATGAGACAGCTTTTGGTGTGCATGTGTTGTGAGACGGACAGACCAATCAAGAGAGTATGAGTGTCTTGTAAGGGGGGCACGCAAGAGAGAGGTTCAGTGTGTGTGGGCGTATGTGCCTGTGTGTGTGTGTGTGTGTGTGTGTGTGTGTGTGTGTGTGTGTGTGTGTGTGTGTGTGTGTGTGTGTGTGTCAGTGTGGTAGGGAGTGAGAGGGGTGGAGAGGCTATAGAGTGTTTAAGTGTGTGTTTGTTTTTGTCAACAGCCTGCATACACACACACACCCTTTAAGGGCCAAATGCACCACCGCCCCCTTTCTCTTTTTTTCTTTTCTTTTTCTTTCTTTTTTTTTTTTTTAAGGCTGTGGCATTTCACTAACCTGGCCTGACCCACAGAGCTAACCTCCCCCCCCTGCCCCCTACTCCTCTACTCCAACCCAACCCTCCAACCCACACACACACACACACACACACACACACACACACACACACACACACACACACACACACACACACACACACACACACCCTGCACCACCCAGAGACCCCAGGGCCAAATGCCAGGGCCCGGTCGCTGACCCTTCTCCAGCCACAGACAGCGCCGAAGCCTGATAAGATAATGGCGGTCATCATCCAAGGCCATTATTTCATCAGCACAGCACGGATGACTGGCCCGTGGTGGGGAGACAAGGCAAGGCAAGGCTAAGCCATTCAAGGCAAGGGCAACATAGGTTACAGCAGGGCAGGGTAGCAGCCAGGGAGTCAGGCAGGCAGGGGTGGATGGATAAAAGAGTAAATGGATGGATAAATGGATGAATGGATGGATGGATGGATGGAGGGAGGGAGGGATGGATGGCCCAGCTGCAGTGGACCTGGAGAGCAGCACCCTGCTGGCCCACAGCGAGGCACTCTGGGAGAGCTCTGATGATGAGGTGAAAGCAGGGTGCTGATAGAGGTAATGACTGTGCTAATGAGAAGGGCTCAGGGCGATGACAAAGGTCCGGTGTGCAGATGTGTGAAAGCCGTCTCACTCTCTTTCTGCCATTCATTCACTCACAGCTCTAACTCTTTCTCTCTCTCTCTCTCTCTCTCTCTCTCTCTCTCTCTCTCTCTCTCTCTCTCTCTCTCTCTCTCTCTTCAGTGACAAATGATTTTCTCCCCCCTTGCATTTGCACTCAATCACAAACACACCCACGCAGATTTACATGGCATGACACATACACAAACAAACAGGAGGGGGGAAATGTGTATGCATGTACACATACACATACACATATGCAAACACACACACACACACACACACACACACACACACACACACACACACACACACACACACTCACACACACACACACACTAACACACACACACACACAGACACACACGCCATCAAAGAGCGAGGTATTACATAAACACGGTCATACAAAAACACCACCCACCCACACACACACTCGCGCTTGCTCTCACAGACTGAAAGCTGAAAGCCATGACTCAAATGAACCACATCATTTTGCACGCAATCCCCTTCTGTCCACCACCACTATGGACCAATCAATTCTACCAAACAGCTGTGTTTCGACCTCATTTTCCAAAACTTGCCATTCGTGTCTTACATGCAGCCACTTAACCAATGACCCACTTCAAATATTTTTCTTCTGAGCAAAAAAGTGCATTAGCCAAAAAAGTAGTCTAAGGTGAAGAGATGCCCAGAGAATACTCAAACCAAGCTAATCAAAAGTTTGATTTAAAAATAAATAGATAAATGAAATAAATAGAAATAAGACAAAGGGTGGTTAGAGAGAGAGAGAGAGAGAGAGAGAGAGAGAGAGAGAGAGAGAGAGAGAGAGAGAGAGAGAGAAAGAGAAGAGAGAGAGAGAGAGAGAGAGAGAGAGAGAGAGAGAGAGAGAGAGAGAGAGAGAGAGAGAGAAAGAGAGACAGAGAGAGAGAGAGAGAGAGAGAGAGAGAGAGAGAGAGAGAGAGAGAGAGAGAGAAGAGAGAGAGAGAGAGAGAGAGAGAGAGAGAGAGAGAGAGAGAGAGAGAGAGAGAGAGAGAGAGAGAGAGAGAGAGAGAGAGAGACCATGAGTGTGTGCTTGCCAGGGAAAGTTTTTACTCCAGCACCATAAAGGGTTCTGAACCACACAAGTGTAAAACCCAAAAAGCATTTTAGAGCACTGAAGGGCAGCTGTGGAAACTAGCGAGCCTTTTTTTGCAGCGTGTCGTGTTTTTCATAAAGTTACGCATTTTATCATTTAAAACGAAGCAACGTTTTAAGAGATTAGATCGAAAAACGTGGATGCATGAGCGCGGGTATGGAAAAATGTATCTCACCGCGGGAGATTTTCAGAGCATCTCAAATGAGCAAAAATTATGCCATGGGAGATTTGGAGCCCAACGCACATTTGGTTTGCATTGACTCTGACTGGGGTTCAGCAGGTCATTTTCATTTGCTGATCATTTTAATGAGATTGAATTTCATTGAACAACCAGCAGGATTGCGCAGACTAAGTCCTGATGTCGACTTCCATTACTCTGTATTCCAACTTTACCTGTTGCCAAAACATTAGACCGCAGTCTGTCTGCGATTTCTTATTGAGATACAAATGTTCCTACACCAGCGAACGAACAAACGGATCATGACAAATTAGCCTATGATTTCTGCAGCTTTTTCGGTTTTACCCGTCCAGTCTCTCACCTATGTAAGTCAGAGGATAAAGTCCTCACTGTTACAGTAAAAGGCTAAACTGGGACAAGATATAAAAGTGTGTGTGTGTGTGTGTGTGTGTGTGTGCGCGCATGTGTGCGCATGTGTGTGCGCATGTGTGTGCGTGCGTGCATGTGCGACATTGTGTGTGTCTGTGTGTGTGAGTGAGCGAGTGTGTGTGTGTGTGTGTGTGTGTGTGTGTGTGTGTGTGTGTGTGTGTGTAGATAGAGAGAGTGTGTGTGTGTGAGTGTGAATGGCATGGGGGTGGGTGTGTGTTTAGTTGGAGAGGTGTGATGTACAAAGAGAGTGAGAAAAAGTTATGAACAGAGGGAGAGGTAGAAAGGGAAAAGGGCAAGAGAGAGAGAGATGGAAAAGGGATAGTGAGAGATGGAGAGAGAGAGAGAGAGAGAGAGAGAGAGAGAGAGAGAGAGAGAGAGAGAGAGAGACAGGGATGATGCACTGTGCAGCTGTGCACACAGCAAACGCTCTGAGCCAACATCATAACTCCGGGGCCTATCACTCTAATCACGGCTTCATCACAAAATGGATTTTGTCAGAGCACGCCAAGTCCACTAAGAGCTGCCGGGGCGAGACACTGTGCAGCTGTGTGCTCCTTCTCTACCAGGGAGAGGGGGGGGTTAGTGTGTGTGTGTGTGTGTGTGTGTGTGTGTGTGTGTGTGTGTGTGTGTGTGTGTGTGTGTGTGTGTGTGTGTGTGTTCTGCAGGGCTGGGGGAGTGGCTCTGGATGGGGCAGAGGGCATTGAGTAAGAGGTGCAGAGAGCATTTTAAGGGGAGGGATGGGGGTGGTAGTGGTGGTGACTCTGGCTCTGTTGTGCGGGGGATGTCATGTTCATAATGTTGTTTATGCATGTTTCTATTTGCAGCCTGTGTGTGTGTGTGTGTGTGTGTGTGTGTGTGTGTGTGTGTGTGTGTCTGTGTGTGTGTGTGTGTGTGTGTGTGTGTGTGTGTGTGTGTGTGTGTGTGTGTGTGTGTCTGTGTGTTTTATTTTTATTGTTTTATTCTTCACCTCCTCTCAGCTCCTGCTGCCTGTGAGGTGAGAGCTGCCCAACCTTCTCACCCACATATCACCCAAGCCCCAATTCCACCTTCAGGTTGCCCGTCTGAAGGAATTCTGGGAATGTTCTCTCTCCTTCCGGCAGATCCTAACCCCTTCCCATCCCGGAGCACCTCTGCGGACCAGTACACCCCCGAGGGGGCAGATGCAGGGGCAGGGGGAGCAGCAGTAGGGTGGGGAGATGTAACAGGCTGGAGGTGGGAGTCAGAGTGTGTGTGTGTGTGTGTGTGTGTGTGTGTGTGTGTGTGTGTGTGTGTGTGTGTGTGTGTGTGTGTGTGTGTGTGTGTGTGTGTGTGTGTGTGTAGGGGGGGTTGCTGTGCAGTGACAGCTCTTACACTCACCAGAGGCCCGCGTCCCCAACCAAGAATGGCACGGGCCACCCTTGCGGCCAGAAGGTAGAGTTTATTTTTGTAGCTCCTGCACTCCCCTCCTCTCGCCATGGCAGACCACCGACCGCGGAGGAGAAGGGGTCTCTCTCTCTCTCTCTCTCTCTCTCTCTCTCTCTCTCTCTCTCTCTCTCTCTCTCTCTCTCACACACACACACACACACACATACACTCACACACACACACTCGCCCTCTCTCACTTCGCACTCACGCTTTGTACCTCGCACCCTCTTTCAAGAGAGAAAAATAATTTAATAGGCTGAAATGTATGTGGTTTCTAGAAAAAAAAAGTAAAACGAAGAGGGAAAATGATAAAATTACCTCCACTTAAACTGAGGTAAACACGCTGTTGGCTTTTTAATTCAAACAAGAGCGCCTAAACCTCGGCGAGGCCGCTCCTCTGAAGTAGCAAAGGAACAGTACGCTTGTAAATGCGCTCTTTATGTGAGTGCGGTGGGAAAGGGGAAAGAAACGGACGCTAAATGGTCCTTTTGTGAGCGCACAGTAAGACCAGAGAGGCCTTTTTTGGCTGATAAAGTGTATGATAATAAATACTGTAATTAATGATGGTGGAAAGGTAATTACTAGAGAAGAAAAGGATGTGGTGTTTGTAATAGCTCACAAGTTTCAAGGGAAGCTGACGCTTTAAACCACACAGGGAAAGAAAGGGGAAAAAAAAACAAAAAAAAACAGAGTGATTCCACTCTGATATCTAAATCTGAAATCAAATATCATCTTCCTGTCTGACAATTAAAACAGACAGCCTTAACGAGTTTCATCTGTTGGACATTGGCGTGTTTGTTTTAGGTATGGGAAGTGAGTGTCTCCTAGTTGTTTGGCATGTCAGGTCCGTGTTGGGGAAGCCCGAGGTTCAGACTGTTTTCTTGTGAGATCCGCAGTTCCTGACAAAACCCTGGAGGCCTTAGGCCTGTGAGGAGGCTTAGACTACCACACACCCAGATAGTCTTTCTCCCCCTCTTCTCCCCCCACCATCTCTCTTTCTCTCAGTGTTGCCATATCAATTTTAAAAATATTAATTTGAAAAAAAGGGAGTAGCACAACAGACTATCTCTCTCTTTCTCTCTCTCTCTCTCTCTCTCTCTCTCTCTCTCTTTCTCTGTTCTGTCTCTTTATCTCTCTATATATCTATATTTCAGTCTAATACAGTCGTCTTGGTTGGGAAAATGAACAGTGATTAAATCACTGTATTAATAAAAACAGTGTGACAATATTTAGTTAACATTACACCACTTGAGATTAGGTGATGTAAAGCTTCATTTATCCTACTTTCAGACAGTGTCAACTGATGTTGACTACACATATTCAGCATTTCTTAGGGGAGTAAAAGATTCAGATGACACCACATCAGCAGGCCCTCGCTCGACAGCACTTTTCACTCAGTAACACATACGACATGGAAAAAATTACACATATGGATAACTAGACAAAGACATCAGTTGCAGGCACAAACCCCAGACCAGACCTTACTTTACACCTTGAAAGCCAGTGCATCTAACGATGAAGAAGTTCTCTGGCATCCGACCCAGTGCTTGTCAACCCCCCACCTCCAGTCTTCCTTCCACCCCCCTACCCCCTCCGCATCCTCTCGTCCAGCATTCCTGCACATTTGGACAGCCGCCTGACCCTCACTCAAGGAGCTCTCCTGGAACAGCTCTGGGACCAATCACAGCAGGCGAAGCAGCCTCTCCAAGAAGGAGAACCGGCTCAGTGTTTCGAGAATAGCAGTCCAAAAACGATCCTCGAAGAACCCCCCTCGCCGGCACCGTTACGACGTGCTTATTGATATACGGACAGACAAACACAAACAGTGCAAAAACAAACAACCGCCCTCGGGGCTGGCTACGGGCAGAGGTGGGGATGAGGGTGGGTCGGTGGGGGTTGTGGGTGTTGTGGGGAGGCAGTTCTACTGAAGTGCACTGACCCAGTAGCCGGCCCCTGGAGGAGTGGACGGAGGCTTACAGTGGCTGTGGTTGTGTGGGGCCGTGCCGGGGCCTTCCTGTCTAGACTGGGGGAGATAGGGTTAATGAAAACGGAGCGCTGCCGCTGAACGCTGTCTGCGGTATCAATCCTCAGGTCGGTCTCGAACCAGAGGCCCGTTCGTCACGCACCACCCTGGCCAGGGGCACACCCAGGAGAGTTCAAGGAAGCACGGAGAGACATATGTCGATATATATGCTTACACACACTCACACACACACCTACACACAGTATTCATACAGGCAGTCACATAGTGTATATTGCCATACTGTAAATTTCACAGATACAACACACACATTTGAATATATTAAAGCCTCTTATGCTAGGTGATGCACACACACACACACACACACACACACACACACACACACACACACACACACACACACACACCTTGCTCCAAGCTCTGACACCTTAAGGTGCCTACGCCACCCTTGCTGCTCAGTGACACCCCAACTCTTCATGTGGAATTCCAGCCCCCTTTCTCTTTTTTTTTCCCTTTTTTTTCAGATGAAGAAGCGCTGTTTATGAGACATTCCCAGAATAAATGGTGGTCAACAGTTCAGCGTGTTGGCCCATGGTGCTCTGTAAATATAGATGACTGCGCCCAGCCATGGAGAGAATGTGTGAGAGTCTAAACCAGCAGCGGCTCCGCCGTTGCCAAGTGAGCACCTGGACGGTGTTAATCACCGGCTAGCGTAAACATTTCCCTCCGCGGAACATACGGCAGAACTACTCGTCCTCTCCGCACCGCACAACACCACACATCGACCCACGCTCTCCACTTGGAGAACACACAGACACACAGATACAGTACATACCCCCAACAACTACACACACACTCTCTCACACTCACACACATACAGTACACACACATACACAAAGCCTTCCAATAGCTCAAGTGTGTGGCCCAGGAGAGAGAGAGAGAGAGAGAGAGAGAGTGTGTGTGCAAGTGTAAGATCATCTGTCATTCAGCGATAGAGCAGAAGGAGGACACAGTCATCATAGTACTGGATGTAAGTCATCTGCCATTTCTGGGGGCCTGTCAGTGTTGTGGTTTCACAACTGTGTAGTGAACACATTTTAAATGTCACAAGCGTTGAAAATCCCCGCTTCAACACTTCCAATAACTAGCTGTGAACTATGTAAGCTCATAAACTTGGATTCCACGGGTGGAGTAGTGCTGTGCCACACACCAAACATCACACACATCAAACGCCAGACTAGCTACTAGTGTAGACTGATGGACGGAATGGAATTAGGAGATTACCTTAAGAAGAGGAAAAAGCAGAGGCACTATGAGATTTGAAGAAATATAAAAAAGCCTTTAATTTAACATGGCAATTTAAAAACACATGGGCCTACACGTTGGGGCCATATTGGCCTTCATCAGGGCATCAGGAGATTACTTTATTTCAAGATTCTTCAAGAAGACATTTATTTAGTTTTTGTGCAGGTAGGTGCAAGGAGTCGATTTGTTTAGTGAGATTGTGACTAATTCTTCTACAATAGTCTTATGCAAGAAAAGAAAATCTTTAATTATAAATAATATTTATATAATAATAAACATTTCATAAATACCTTTAGAAAAAACAATGAAGGGGCAAATTATACGCTAAAAATGCATTATCCTATTTGAAACTTAGATAACTGCCAGGGGAAAGGTATTTCTGATATACACCAAACTGTGCGGCCACTTAGGACCACTAAGGACTCCTTTATCATGATTATACATCATGAACATCAAATAAAAAAAAACACACACAACAATCATATCAATCAATAATTCATTTTAAAAATTGTATATACTATTGTGATCATTATTTTTACAGTTGGAACACCAACTATATTGTAACCAATGAATTAATCTAAGTATATGGTGCTGAGGTGGTGGTAGGGGAGGCCCCAGATGAATTCTGCTTAGGGCCCCATAAAGGCTTAGGCTGGCCCTGAATATACAATACACTGTTGTCAGTACAAGTATTTAAAAAAAGTACTCCATATGAACTATGAAAGTGTGATCTATGAAAAAAGTATACCACATCAACACAGTTTATGACGGTCTCTGCGTGTCTTTGTGATCTGTTATTAAATTAAGAATAATGGACAGCTGCAGGCATTATCTTGATGTAAAACTAAGACTTCCATACAGTTGTACAGCTGATTTGTTTATACATCTCTAAATGTGGGCAGACTCTTGATGAGTCAACCCCATGCGAACTTTACAAGCCACTTTTAAAGTAAATGCCTCATTGTCCCACAGCCAAATGTCAGCCTGCTTCCCCCCCGACTGAAAGCAATCCACTTTTATAAGTGCCCTATGTTCCTTAATTGCACAATCGCTAAAGCGCTTCTTCTCTTCAAGCCGTCAGGAGCAGAGGGATCAGTCATGCTCCTCTCTCACCCCTAGTACATTACCTTTAAGAGTTTCTTGGAGGCTTGTGATGACTTAAGATCCTTCATGCTACTTCAGCTCTTCAGACTACATTAGTCTTCACCATACGCACTCACAGCATCAGATCAGGGGCTTGAACACTGGGTGTACTAAAGAGGGGGGTGTGGGGAGGGGGGTCCATTTTGGGGATTCTCCATTTAGTGCTAAAATCCATTCCCCCCTCCCAGCATATTCATCCTCCATTAACTCCTCAGGCCATTACCCCACCCCCCCCTCCCTCTCACACTCTCTCTCACACACACACACACACACACACACACACACACACACACACACACACACACACATACACCTCACATCCCCTGACTACCTATATTCTCTCACTATAAACAGCTTCAGAAGCCAGTGGCCATTTTCCCCCGGGCGCCAATCGCAAGGCCCAGTCCAGAGCAGAAGCCTCGCTCGACTCATTTCAGAAACATGGGTCACGCCGCCAACTCACCAGGCGGCAGCTCTAAGTCTGTATCTGTCTGACACAGCTTTTTTTCATTTTCAGTTTCTTCCCCTGCAGACAAGAAAAAAAAGATAAACATTTCCTGCTGCTTAAACAGCAGTGAACCGAACACCCCTTCCCTGACCCCATTGTACGACTATCAAATCAATTTCCTTCCTTGTCACACCACAGAGGGCACAGAATTTAGTGTGGCGTACACAGACACAGACAAACGTTTCTCTTTCTCTCTCTCAAACACACACACTTTCTCTCTATCTCCCTCACGCACGCACACACACACACATGCGCACACACACACACACACACACACACACACACACACACACACACACACACATTTTTTTCTGCACCAAGGACCTTCTGCTAACCTCTGCAGATGAAAACAGCCTAAATCACCTCTGTGGCACATGGCCATAGATGTTCTTATCTGTCTAGAACTAGGGGGGGATAATGGATCATAATTACTGTCAAGTTTCATAAAGTTATCCCCCCACCCACCCCCTGTTCCCGAGGAGGCCATGCATGCCCACACTTAGGGAGATGTACACAACGTCTTCCAGAACCCCCACCCCTTACCCCCTACTCCCCCCAGCCCTCCAACCCCACCCCCAAAGAATGGGCATTTTTTGTGTTCTGCATCCTCTGAGTCTGTCGGAGAGTAGACCCAGGGTGACGCACATATGACCTACGCGCAGAGAGAGGCCATGTTTTATGGGCCGAGCGCCTGGGCTGTGGTAAACACAATTTGGACTGTCACGCATCGGGGGGGAGGAGATGGATTATCTGTTTAAGACTCATCAGCCAAACGAGGCCACACTAGTGGACCCCTTAACAGCGCGGGGCCAGTCCAGCAGTTTTAGCATTTTTTGATGCGTGGTGAGACAGCCGACGCAGGCTAGCTATCTTTTCCTTTTTCAGCTAAAATGATTTGACCTGTCAACAAGAAGACACATAGCAGGGCTCGCCATTGGCCAAAGATCAGCTGCACTTTTGAGTAACACAAATGCCTCCCGATTCTTCCTCTCAGGGAGGACTCAGTGGTGCAGGGAGAAAAATGTCCTGCTCTTCCCCATCTGGGTGCAGGGGCAATAATACAATAACATGTACTTTCCTCCCTTTTCTCGCAGATGAGAGTGAATGCTGTATATTTCTCCTCAAGGGCCTTAAGGTACATTTTCAGGATTGTTTGGTTACTCTCGTGTGGGATAAGCCCTCAATCTGGCAACCACACCGACCCCTGCCGCAACCACAGGCAGCCATTGCCAGTTTCCAGACAGCAGGGATGGGCTCACGTTCCTCTTGATGGAAGAGACAGAGCGAAGGAGGCAGAAGCAGGAAGGCTTGAGAGGGCACAGGGCTTTCTAAATTTATGATTCTTAAAAAAAAAAAAAAAAAAAAAACATCTGTGACGACCCGAGATGTCCGGCACCTTGACAGGTCACGGGGAGGGGAGCATGGGTGGGCATGACGGAGGAAGGCTGGTCATGCTGGAAGGAGAAAGGCCACAGTCCTTTTACAGCAAAATCTTTTCACTAAGTCACCATCTTGACAAGATCAGACCCCATTAAAATAAATGTGGAAAATATCTAACATCCAGATCAGCGGGGTGTACTGACTTAAGAAGTGCATTGTGCGATTTTGGCTTTTAAATGATTAGACTGTAGCAATTAGCTCTCTACAGCTGTGCCAATATTCAGAGTGATGGCGATAGTAAACAAAAGCCATCAACCATCAATCATATGCCTTCAACACTTGTCACTCTTTCGGTGCAACACAAGACTTCCAGTTTCTCAACTCAGCCATCTTTATATTATGAACACATTTCTATGAGACCACTTTTTAAGTCTTAGGCTAATGTAAGTGTCTCTGAAAGGGCACGGGGGCATCTTGATTTTTTTTTTTTTTTTTTTTTTTGTGCGTTCGGCAGTGCTGCCGTCCGATAACAGCTGATACATCTCTGCTCTCAGCTCGTTAGCGCGCTCCAATCATCCAGCTGCGCCTCTGCCCTGGTGACAGGTCCAAATGCAGCAAGATGTAAGACTCTCTCATTTTCACACCACTTCAGAGCGGCTGGTCCAGGCTTTGCACCCACTGTGATCTCACCCATGCTAAGCCTCTCTCTCCATCTCTTCCCCTCCCTGAGCTTAGCATGGAAAAGCAGCTTCACTTTTAGCAAAGACAAAAGAGAGGTGGAATAGTGGAGTGTGTGTGTGTGTGTGTGTGTGTGTGTGTGTGTGTGTGTGTGTGTGTGTGTGTGTGTGCATGTGTGAGAGATTAAGAGAAGGTGAAATAGTGGAGTGTGTGTGTGTGTGTGTGTGTGTGTGTGTGTGTGTGTGTGTGTGTGTGTGTGTGTGTGTGTGTGTGTGTGTGAAATTAAGAGAAAGACAGAGAGAGAGTGCATATGTTATGGGAGCCAAGGACTTTAAGTGCATGATCCATCCAACTTCATCTACACCATCCTGCCCCAATCTCCTCCACACACACACACACACACACACACACACACACACACACACACACACACACACACACACACACACACACCTCCTGGAGTCTGTGCCACCCGCATGGATGTGAAACCCATTCCCCTCCATCCAGTCACACATTGATTAGCCCTCAGAGTGTTTGCCCATTAAACTCCAATCTGGAGAAATCAAACCAATATGTGAACTTTGTGATTAGTGTCAAAAGTATTAACACGCCACTCACTCAGAAATGAGAACCATACACATTCTTGTGTTCACATATCTTTTGAAATAAGACAAATATGCCACAACCTCAAGGAGAGTGAGAGGGGCAGAGAGAGAGAGAGAGAGAGAGAGAGAGAGAGAGAGAGAGAGAGAGAGAGAGAGTTAAAGAGAGAGAAAGTGAGGCAGAGAGTGAGAGTGTGTACGAGGGGGGAAGAAAGCCAGGGGTCTTGAACTGTATCACTCAACTTTGTTTCTTTCCAACTCCCCCTCTCTTTTTTTGGAGCTTCTATGAGGCGCATACAATCAGTTGAGAAAATATTTCTCCAGTGTAAAAACATCCGGTGGGAGTTTCAGGGCCATGTAACTGTGCCCACAGGGCCAGAGGGCCAGGCAGTGGACCAGAGGGGCTGTGTGTGTGTGTGTGTGTGTGTGTGTGTGTGTGTGTGTGTGTGTGTGTGTGTGTGTGTGTGTGTGTGTGTGTGTGTGTGTGTGTGTGTGTGTGTGTGGGTTGGGGAGGGGGGTACTGAGCTCCCATGCCCTACCTGTTCCTGGGGGATTTACAAGGAGACCTCCCAGAAACCCCCCAGCCTGCTCCCTACCTGGAACCACTGTGGCTTTGCAGAGACCTCCATGCTAAGGAATGACGACAGGGTGTAGAATACAAGGGCTACGCATGGAAAGCGCTCGATTTCTCCTTTTCTCTCTCTCTATTTCTCACCCCTGTGTGTGTGTGTGTGTGTGTGTGTGCTCTGCTTGGTCCGTGTACCGTCCAAACTTTTTGTGCCATTTGAAATCCTTTGGAGGATGGACGAGGAGGCGGCCATACCGTACCTCTGTTGGTTAACACCCCAAAACGGAAGCAAAGGCACACCGCACCACACCACACCACACGCGGGGGCGAGGACACTGCAGACGGTTCAACAGCACACAGAAGAAGATGTGTATTTTCATTGGAAGGCAATCTCTCCACTGACTCAATGGGAAATGTGCTGGCAAACAAAAAAAGAGAAACTGCAGCAGTCTGTGTCCTGTTTCAGCCATTAGAAAGAGAGAGAGAGAGAGAGAGAGAGAGAGAGAGAGAGAGAGAGAGAGAGAGAGAGAGAGAGAGAGAGAGAGTTTATTGTACATTGAAAACATCTATTAAAATGAACTTCCCTACAGATTTTAATTAAAGGCGTCATCTGATTCAGTGCAGGAGGCAATGCATGGTCTGCGGTGTGGTGGAATGTTGGAGGCCCCTCTATTTCATTAGAATGTAATGATCATATTTTTGAAGCATCTGATACTATCCATTCCACTGGTCTGTGGGCTGATGCAAAGAGCTCCAGTTGAAAGGGAAGTGAGTGATACCAGCAAATTATCCAGAGGAAGGAAATGTTTAAGCCTTCAAAGATGATAGTGATTCTCTGGCGATGTACCATTCAGAGCAATTAGCTCATTCTAAAAGCCAGTCCCACAGATAAGGCTGCGCAGCAAAATACCATCCAAAGGTCCTATCTGATGCCATGCAGAGGTCACATCTAGCCAAAAGCTGTCAGAAAACACAAACAGAAGGCCAGTTTCACGTCTGACTGTAACTGCTGGTGACTTACAATGTATTGGCTGTGTAAAAGTTATACAAAAACAAATTGCTCTCTGGAGCACACAAATATTCACTAATTAACAATGATTAATAATGTTTTGATGTTCTTCTAAGTCAGAAGATATACTATAGAATAGTGGGGTGCTCACCAATAACTCTCCTCATATTAATAATTTTGAAATGTAAAAATTTCACGTATTTGGATTTTCTGTCAGTTTTTTATTTCTATTTTTTTTTTACATTCTCAAAGCCTCGCTGAAAATGATCCCCAAACAATACTGTCTTACAGTTTGTTGTTGATAATCAAAAATGGTTGCTTTTTGCTATTACAGGCAAAGTTATTGTTGTTGGTTTTAACATCCCTTTATGGTACAGTAAGACTAAACATGATACTAGACCACAGCATCATAAAACATTGTTTTAAACATGCAGTGATATGCTTTCAAAACAACATACCAGGCAGACCAAAGACTACAGCATGTGGTCAACAGTATGCCAGTGTTTAGAAGGTCAACAAAAACTGTGCTTAAAGTCTTTACTGTGGTTCTGGGCAGGGAGAGTGGCTTTTATTTTGAGATTTGTCAACTCGAGGTCAAAATGACCAGTGGACAAATAAAGCCTGACATCGTCTCCAAGTTGCTCTCTAAATGAGATGAAATCTCAAAGTGACTCAAGCTTTTTATGAGACTGAAAGCAGACCTGGACGAAAAGACCTGCTAACCTTGCCACAGTTACGGTAACTCAGGAGAAGAGAGGAGTTTTTAGTCACTGTATCTTCCACTTTTACAAATGGTGGAGACAAAGCATATGAATGATTCATTTACAAGTAAAAAAAACAATGAAGCAGGGCAGATAGCACTAAAAAAAAGGTTTGATAGGCCCACAATCAGTCAGTTATAATATAAATTACAATAAAGGTCTTCAGCTGCTCTGACTTTCATTTTAGCTCCATCCAAAAATAAAAATCAAAGGCTAAACCTTCCTTCTATGTGGCTCTCACATCTATGCCAGATTTCCAGGTAACACTGAGATGACCCTCATTGGTCTCTGTATTCCACTGCAGCGCAGACCACCAAACGTTTGGGGGTTCATCTCTGTTTCCATGGGCATGGTCTACCCTCCTGTCTTCGAGGTGCCCACAGCACGTCTGGTGTGCATTCTGCGTGGCGCGGACTCGCTGCGGCTTGGCCGTAAGCAGGGCTCGGAGTATACAGGTTCACTCAGACCCACCTATAGTTGGGGAGGCCCAACCTGAGCCCTTGGCCACTAATACCTAAACAGTTCACGTGTGA
>JAODXP020000010.1:18491016-18526016 GCA_027497455.2 Sardinella longiceps
CCACCACACCAGAAGACACCACACCGCTCTCTCTCTCTCTTTCTCTCTCTCCCCCCCTCTCTCTTTCTCTCTGTCTGCCTCTCTCTTTATCCCTCGCTCACCTCTGCTCTCCTTCTGGCCAGCTGTCCCGCTCCTGTCCCGCTGATAGAATTAAGGAGTCCTTGAACCATGCTGCTCGCACTTCCTGAAGCAATTACTGTTAACCGGCGGGGGCCACAGATCCCAGCATGCAAAGTCCTCGGGGTGTGTATGTGTGTGTGTGTGAGAGAGAGAGATTGTGTGTGTCAGTGTGTATGTGTGAGAGTGTGTGTGTGTGTGTGTGTGTGTGTGTGTGTGTGTGTGTGTGTGTGTGTGTGGCTGATGGAGTAGGGGTGTTTAAACAAGGCTACACAGGGTGCATCCCGCCACCCACACGAGAGGGATGGAAACAAATCTGAGCTAAGGGATGGGTGGGATGACTCTCTCTTTCACACACACACACACGCACACACACACACACACACACACACACACAGTCGGTCTTTCTCTCTATCCGGACTGTTTTTCTTGAAGGGCTGTTGTTCAGCGTCGTGGGCGGGGGTGAGATCTGTTTTCATGGGGTACACGCCATGAGGAATTACCAACTTGGCATGGAACCCCAAGGAAATATTACATTATAGACAGATGTCCTTCAGTTTCACATGGAAAACCCTGCTGGCCAGTCCATCAAATGCATGCACAAAAAGAGAGAGAGAGAGAGTGTGTGTGTCATGTCTCTCTCTCTCTCTCTCTCTCTCTCTCTCTCTCTCTCTCTCTCTCTCTCTCTGTGTGTGTGTGTGTGTGTGTGTGTGTGTGTGTGTGTGTGTGTCTGAGACAGAGAAAGAGAGATAAAGAGAAGTATGTGTGTGAGAGAAAGTGGGATGGGTTTACAAAGGCAATCGTAAGCAGAATTCCACAAGCTGGCAGTGACACTTGGCAGAGAAGTCCTGTATATTTTCATAAGAATAATGACACTCCTCTCATAACAAATTGTTACATGTCGAAGGCACAATCTAGCGGAAGTCCAATTCAGATTCCTAGAGAACCAAAAATTCTCAGTTGGGCTGATATTCTCTCATGGATTGGAATGAAAATACAACATCCCCAGAACAAATAAACTGAAGTTTGTTTGAACATTTTGCATAAAAGCCATTAGTTTGTTTTCTATTCCGTTGTGTTGTACAGTCAAAAGACACTGTTGAAAAAAAAAGCAAAACAAAAAAAAAACAAGAAAATGCTCCTTGCAATTTGACTAAGGTTTCCGAGAGCCCACATCATTGATTATGTATCATGCTACTGTGTCTGTTATGATCGCTCTCTCTGTAAACTGACAACATCCTCGTTCTGTAATGCACAGACTTTAGAACAGGAGCATCTCCATGTTTGTTTTCGCACAAGTCTACACCAAAAATTTAATTAGCCGAGCAGCCGTCCCCAAAATCACAGGAACTCCCAGCATCCCCCAGGAGAGGGATGCACTTAGGGAACACCCCAGAGCAGCGCCAGGAGCAGGAGGTCAACATTCTCCTCCGAGGGAGAAGGAGGAGGAGAGGGGAGTTGGGTCTGTGAGGTCCTGCGCCGAGGCAAGGGTCAAAGGTCAAACCCAACTGCTCATTCACCGTAGCCTTGGCGCCTGCCGGCACAGTCCGCAATTTGTAAAAATGCAAACCCCAGCCTCCGAGGGCTTCCCTTGCAAAACATCAGGGCTTAAATGCTACCAGCCACCCCCGAGACCCTGGAGCACCCCAGTCCACTCATGCCCCTGGATCAAGTGTCCACAGGCCAGATCCAGCCCTCCACTCCCCACCACACCCCCTTCTTCCCCACTCCAACAAAGGGAATTACTACTCGATTGGTGTGTGTGTGTGTGTGTGTGTGTGTGTGTGTGTGTGTGTGTGTGTGTGTGTGTGTGTATGTGTGTGTGTGTGTCTGTGTGAGTGTGTGTGTGTGTGCGTACATGTGTGTGTGTGCATGTGTATGTGTGTGTAAGGGGGGTGGGGTCTAGCAAAAACAGCCTCTAATAAGAGGAATTATCTGTCGGTGGGGACAGCTATGACAAACAGGGTCTAATGAGAAGAATTAGCCCTTGAATGAGGGGCAGCTCCGCTGTTCCTGCATGTGGCTCATTATCCCAGTGGATTTATGGAGGATCATATGGCCTGTGTGGGGTGGCGCACTCGGGTGCTTAACTCCCTGACCCCCACTGTAAATAAGGAAATTAATAAATAGGAAGTTAATCTTTTGGGGGATAAGGGTGGATCCCAACAGCAGATTCCCAATAATGGGTGGAAGAGAGAGAGAGAGAGAGAGAGAGAGAGAGAGAGAGAGAGAGAGAGAGAGACATCACCCCTATTACATGACGTCATGGGAGCGTGCTAAACATGTGTTAAGTCACTGGAGTGCAACAGCAACTATCTGAGGAGTAGACTAAATAAATGTGTATATTTTCGAAACAAAAATCATTACTTATGACTCGAGACAAATGTGTAGGTACAGCTATAATTAATTAATGGGAAAAATGCACAGCTCTATACATGTACATCTAAAATGAACATTGTAGTTTTATTCATATTTACTTAGTTATTGTACTTTATTACCTGATCAGGGACTGCAGGTGGAAATTTGCATTTTTTGTATGCATGTAAAATAAAATGATAATTAGAAAAGGACTCGAGCCGATGCAAGTGCAGACCTCTGCCATGGCAATATGGCCACTAATGCAATATAAAATAGTATTATAAAAATACAGATGGTGCAAACTCCTTGGCAGGGGTAATAATAATAAATTCATTAATTCGTTCATTTATTTATATAGTAAACGAATCTATCATATCTGCTAATTCACCAACATTTATTGGTCACAGGATGGAAAGTCACATTATCAAATAAAACTTTAACACGTGATGGCACGTTTAACACGTTGAACTAGTTAAAATGTGAGAATATTTGTAAAACAAGCAATAAAAAATAATGGAGCATGAAAATCAAAAGGGCAAAGCTTAAAAAATGGGCATGATCATTTTGCTATCTAGGTGCAGCAGATGCATAGCTATTTTCAGACAACAGTCAGACATTCCTCTCTCTCTCTCTCTCTGCATAAGATCAAATCTTTTCCACAATAGCTTTACAGCAGTCTTTTTTTTTCAACCTCAGACAAGACAAGATGTTGGTCCATCTCAACATCCCAGAGAGAGAGAGAGAGAGAGAGAGAGAGAGAGAGAGAAAGAAGAGCAGTGTCTTGTTTCGTACACTCGGTGTTAGCAAGCAATTATCACAGCCAATGAGCCGAAGCCTCTGACAGGGTAATTACAGTTCAATGTTCACAGGGTCCGTGCATCTTGTCTTATCCCATAACCGAGTTAAGGAAGAGGTTATGGTGTGTGTGTGTGTGTGTATGTGTGTGCAGGGGAGGAGTGTAAGTGTGAGAGTGTGAGTGTGTGTGCGTGTTGGGGAGTAGGCGTTTAGCAGGGGTCCCCCAGCTCTCATGGTGTCCCTCCAACTTTCTCAGGGGCCCCCCAGTACATCTCTTTTTTCCCCCAGTTTCTCTCCTTTTTTTCCAGTGGGCTGGGTCCTGGGCCCTGATTTGGCCCAGCTGGAGGAAGCGAGTGATCAGAGCTCAGTTGGTGCAGACAGAACTAAAGTAAACAGCCGTGGTCGCTGGGCAGGCAGTTAGCAGCCCTTGGACAGATGATCGGGGGGCCTAGCAGGGACCACACACGCTCACTCGGACTGGAGGACCACACAGGGGTCGGGGGACTTGGGGCCTACGCACGCAAATACACGCCCCATCGGCAGGGCGCTGCTACGGGCAAAGGCTAGCTGTGGGTCAAGGCAGAGTCGCACAGAGCACGGGGCATTAACGATCTGGCATGGACCCCACAGTCACCCGACATACACACATGCACAAACACACACACATACTCACATACATACACACTCACACAAAACATACACTCACACTCACACAAAACGGCATAGATGTCTATATGAAGCACTGGAAAGGCAGCTTTCAATGCCTCGTCTTATACAGTCTGGGTGTCTGAGTGCGTCTGCCAAGAGTTTCCACACATACAAAAAAAGCTACTATGACAGCAACCATAATCACAAGTAATACAAACAGGGCCAACAGTATCCCGTCTGACAACTGCCACTGCTGTTGCATCAGTGTAAAGATACTCACACACACACACACACACACACACACACACATACCATACAGAGATATGCTATATACAAAGTCTTTAAGATATATACATATACAGAATTATTAGTTATTATTACAACATCCGTGCATTATTACAACATGCTCTCTCTCTCTCTCTCTCTCTCTCTCTCTCTCTCTCTCTCTCTCTCTCTCTCTATCTACCTATCTCTCTCTTTTTCTCTCTCACACTTTCTTTCTCAGTCTAACACACACACAAACACTCACACACACACACACACACACACACACACACACACACACACACACACACACACACACACACACACACACACACACAACTTCTGTGCTGAATTCAGCTTAAGCCATTTGTCTGAGTATTTATCTGGACAGTGTCAGGTTGACCTAAGGGGCAGATAGAGGAGTAATGCGCTCAATCATAATTACCCCACCTCCTCCTCCTCCTCCTCCTCCACTACCAATCCTACTATTCCCCCTATCATGTCACCCACATGGTTAGAAAGAGAGAGAAAGAGAGAGAGAGATACAAAACAAGGAGAATCTAGAGAGGAAAGACAGAGACTTCTATAAGAGGTATGTTATAAGACCAAAAAAAAAGAGGGGAGAGAGATGAAAAGGGAGAGAGAGAAAGAGAGAGAGAAAAAAAAGAGGTGGAATGAGGGTGTCTACTAGAGAGCTGGCAACCACGCAGCCCAGAGGTAGATAGATAAGATGAACTTTATGCTAATGCACAAGCGCCAACACTCACCCGCAGACATGGTTCAGCTGTCAGGGGGCAGGGAAGGCCAACCACACAAGGACCACCACGCCCCTCCACACACACACACACACACACACACACACACACACACACACACACACACACACACACACACACACACACAGACTCACATACACACACCAGCAAGCAATCCTCCAGATGTCGGCCCCTCTCCAGTGCTTATCTCCATATTAAAACACTACACTTTTGATAAAGCCCGACAGCCAGCCGTCCAGCCCAGCCCGCCGTGGATGCAGTCAGTCAGGCTATATCAGTGGGTCCTCAGATTAATGAGCGCGACTCATAGGACTTCTCCCCCAGGTGCAAATTGCCCTCAACTGCTCATAAATCCCAACTAGTCTGTGGTGCAAAATTTCCATTAAACTCTCTCTCTCTCTCTCTCTCTCTCTCTCTCTCTCTCTCTCTCTCTTAGATGAGATATAGTAAAAGTAGGATTTTTTTTTGGTTTTGTTTTATCACAGATGCTTTGGTGAGTAATGGAACAGGTGTGTGGTCTTCTTAATTTTTTTTGTGTAGTCATGGTTTATTTGCTTTCAACACATAAGCTCTTCTGTAAAGATGAATTATGAATCAGAGTGGGGTAAAAATGTAGGGAGTGGCTCATAGTTTGATAGATCTGTACACTCAGATGTTTCTGAGGAAGGATTCAATGACTCAATTCAGAATTTTCAAATCAACAAATAATTATGTTTGGGAGGCTCAGTGTAAAATTGTTGATTTCAAAAGAATTCCTTGTGAGAAGTGTTTTAGGAGTAGTAAAATAAAAGAAAAGGTGGATAAACTATGAATTTTGTCACACAAATGTGGTGATGTTTGAACAGACGTGCAAAATATGTTTGATGATGGAATTAATATATGGATTATTACTGCGGTATTACATTTTTAATTTCGCAATGATAAAAGTTGCATATGGTGCATAAACTTTAATAAAAAGTGGGAGTAGAGGCGTGGGTAAACTGTGTTTACTTGTGTTCATCCACCACTACATCCCTGCTTGTGCACATTCATTGTGAACCAATGTGTCACTGTGGGGGGAAACGAGGGTAAAAGCGCCTTTCAACAAATAAGCTGAACTATGTGTGAACACGGACATAGATGGCCGTCTGCTGCCTGATGCAGAATGCCAGACAAGGAGATGCTACAGGGTGCTGGGCCTGGGGGGCTCTGCCATGGAGAGGAAAGGAACCCAGTACTTGTGTCTAGGCGCGCGAGGTCACAGAGCAGCAGTGAAATATGACTGTCAGGTAGAGAAAGAATAACACAGACTCTGTCCTTCCTGCAGCGCGGCAAGGGTGTCTGGGACCCCGCCGAGCGACATGGGGTCATGACCCGGCCAGGCAGGGAAGCTGGCTCTCACACAAGCTCGCCATGGGAACCGCAGCTCCACACACAAACACACGCACGCAAAGCACGCAAAACACACACAGATACACACGTATGCATAACTATACATATAACAACACACATTGCACTCTTACAAGATGTCAAATTGAGCAAAAACATCTCATGTGAAAAGACTTGCACAGATATGCAGTAATTCACCTGCTGTCAAAAAATTATTGTGCTGCTATTAATAGACAAAAATATGACATGCCATTGGGGAAATTCTCTAGCTGATGTTTACTATAAAACAATAAAAGTAAAGCAAGATGGAGAGTAAAGCAAGATTATGATTTTTTAAAAACAAAATAATATTTTTGCACATTTCAATGAGCACATATTGGTACCTGTTTGTGGTGTCAAGCCAACAAAATCTGCTATGTAAAAACATGAACCAAAGCTTTATATAAAATAAGATAGGCTACTAGAGCCTATTAGGCTACAGTACAATTTTATGAATTCCTATTTTCTATCAATTTCTCCCTACTTTAATTGTTGCAGATGTGAGCATTACACGTTATAGTTTAGTTTACATTCATTCATATTTCTATTCTGTCTATTTTTTCATTACTATGGCAAATAATAGACTAGTTGGACATATTCCATGAATTGTTTAATTACACTGTCTCCATGTTGGTCCACTTAGCACACCCTTGAACTTAAAAATAGCACAGGGCTAGTGTCTGCAGACTTTCCCTTGACCTCAAGCGCAGAGGAGATGCAGGGCATAGTCCGCTATTCCTCCACGGAAAAAGCTGTCCACCTGGCGAGGAAGACTAATACAAGAGAACGCGGCAATACAGGAAGACTGTTGTAAGGTTCTGACTCTTGTTACTTTTGGCATTTCGTCAACCTAAAATATTATACTTGTTTCCCTTGAAGGCGACTGGGAGTGACCTTGAGACAGCATCCGTAACACTGCGTCCGTCGCGTGACACTAAAACCAAGCCTGATGCTGCCGTATTTGAACCTCTCAAAGGTTGCTAAAATATATGCTTGTAATTGCAAGGCTGTGGAACACAATTGAAAAAAAAATATTTGTGTCTAACATACATGTACTTATATAAACTGTATGTTATTTCAAAAAGCAGGCTAATCATTTCAAAAAGTAGACTAAAAACAGCAAGGCTATGTGGAGTTTTAGATATGCTGTTCAATATCAATAACATTGGGCTATTATTATTATTATAGCCTAATTATTATTATTATTATTATTATTATTATTATTATTATTATTATTATCAATAGGATATTATTATTGTTATTATAATAGTATTCTTATAACAATCATTTGTCATTCTAGTTTTATTTTTCCTCCCATCAAATGTAGGCTAATATAAAACCGGCAGTCTATAAATGTGAATGCCAATAATAATAGCCTAATAAGATTCATAATAATGATGACAATCATAGCCTAATATTTGGATTTATAATATCGTTAATTGTTTCTTAGCCTACTTTTATAGTAAACAAGTGAATTCTGCCCTTAATCTCTCCTTTCAAATAAACTGTAGCATCCTACACAGTATTTAGAAAAATACGCACAAACAAGGTAGCAACATTACACTATATTTTCACGGATTGTGTTGGTCAGACTCAGGGGTAGTCTACTGAGGGGTGGAAGTCAGGGAAAGGCCAAATGTGGGAGCCAATGCAACTTCCAAATTTCACTGTTTTCCACATGATGAGTATTTATACTGGTGCAGACGGCGCCGAGTCCCAGGAGATGGAATTGGACAAGCACGGAGAGCGTTATCCAAATCTCGCAGTAGGCTATGCACGGACTTTTACTCCCACACGGATGAATTAATTCACAAAAGCATTCTACAAGTAGCCTACCTCCGACCACTGTAGGCCATGTGCACAAATCTGTCGTCCTCTAAAATGAGTCATTAAGGCTCACAACAACAGGCCCGCCCGCCGTCTGGGGAAATGTTACTGAAAATCCTGACACAAGTTGAGCAGAAAATCAAAGTGTCACGGTAAACTTCGACAAAGACTCCCTATCAGTGGTTAAATCCTGCATTTCACAGAATTGAAAATTATAATTTTAGAGTGCAATGTGTTGATGTTTTTTTATTGCCTGGCTATTGACAAATTGCAACAATAATAGGCTTCATAAACATCTAAATTTTAGCCAAAAATAGGCCTATCCAAAATTATTAGGCTACTCTCCCCAAGAGCGAGCTATTTAATGAAGAACATCGGCTGTATTACCTCTAACTCTTCCATGTTATAAATCTGTGTTCATGGCATTCAGTGGCAGGAGAGAATCCCGTTGACCACACATCCCTCTCTTTATAACTACACCTGAGGGAGTTGAACAACAGAGCCGGGCCAAATCTAAATAGCAGCTTTAAACAATTCCTTTTCGGATGTAAACATTCTGACAGCCAAGAACTGAGCGTCTAAGGAAAGGGTATCCCTCGGTTATTTTTAATTCATAAGGACGAATTGACGGAAACACGTATCCATCGTGTTTTAATGGGATCTCAAGGAATAACCGAGCGCCAGAGCGGGCTCCGATTTTTGACAGCGCCATTTTAGCATGCTTGCCGACAATCACCGCCCACTTGCCACCCACGCCTGCCCCAACACCCTAACTCCCAACTCCAACAAAATTGCCCTTCTGCATGTATAAACACACACGCTCACATAGGGATGGGAGAAGAAGGGGACGGAGGCTCTGTAGGCGCTGTTCTTCTTGTGCGTCCCTCCAGATGGCGTTAATCCGCTTCACAGGCCTTTTAAATTATGTTTGACGTCAGAGCGAATGCGTTGGTTGAGCACGGCTCACTTATGTTTCAGAACACATTTTGAATGTGACTTCTGGATGATGTTGCCCTATCAGTTGCCTCTGTCACGGATATTATTACACATAACATAAATGTTAACTTTAATGTGACCAATGCTTTCTATTCGGGGCCAACATTTGCGATCCGGGGTTTAATTCTGACACATTTGAGCTATAATACACACTAACTGAATCTGAAGACTTTTTTCTGTGACAATTTTTGTCTGGATTACCCTCCAATGACAGAAAGCTGGCATAAGCCTAGGTGCATAACTCAGAATATAATAAACTCAGCCCCTATAAGGGCAGTGTATGAATTCTACATGGGTGTCAAACCAAAAGGTGGATACAAAAAGACAATTGATTTAATAAGTCATTAAAAAAAAACATAAGAAATGACTACTGTACATATGAAAAAATGAATCTGTATTACTTTATGTGCCAATTAATTAGAATGACAAAATTGAAGTTTATTCATTTAAGAGATCAACTGAATGTCTGTACACCAGCTCTGAAAATGTCATAAGCTATATTTAAAAGTAAAATCAATTAACAAACAACTTTATTACATTTGTGTTGAATTATATTTCACATTACATTTTATTCTGCACGAGTCTACCCCTCCCCTCAGAATATAAAAGTTTACAGGAGGGATCTCAAAATTCCCATTTTCTCTTCCCATTGAAGTCCATGTGTAAATGACAGAGAGGGCCAAGAATATCACCCCATTTCACCAAGCAGCTAATAGGGGACGTGGGATTTTACTGATTATGCTTAAAGTGATGTTTGAGTAGGCTACTACATACAGCAGCCTAAGCCATGTGAAGGAACATGATCATGCAAATATATTCACTACTTTTCAACAAGTTCTTCTAATAAGTGAGAAAAGCGTAGCAACGCCATTATAGCTTTTTTTTATGAAAAACTATGAAGGGTGAGCGTGGGGGGGAAGATACGCACACTCAAAACCCACACTCAAACAAATACCCCTAATAGTCAAGCATGAGAAATGCCCTGGCACACAAGCACACACACATACACACACACACACACACACACACACACACACAAACAAAACATCCTACTAAAAATATTTTGCACAAACAGACACATATGCCCAGCAGCAGCACCCAGTTGCCCACACTGGAGAGCGGTGGTGACCCGGTCATCCAGAGGAGACACTTTGGTCAGCCTGTTGCCCTTTCACCCACCCCATACACGAGGTAGGCATAATGGATACATTTGTCTGTCACTTGGCAACACATGATTTGGCTACGATGGTCCCTGGAGAGACGGGCAAGCCTCTGAGCGCTCCATTCCTGCTCTCGGCAAGCCCCTGCTCAAGCACACAGCACCATAATAGCCCAAGCTCCCCAGCAATGAGCTGTGGACACAAGCACTGACTACTTGGCCTGTCAATGTTCGCCATGGGAGAGAGGGTTGGGCTGGATATAGGAGGCTTTAAATTCAAGCAATTTTTGAAAAAAATATCTGGAATTCATGTATTTTTAATTCAAAGGAATATAAATATTATATATATTCAATCATTCAAGTATTAAGACAAACTACAGTTCTAATAAGACATAACATTCAGCAATCAAATGCAATAAGGGGATAATTGATTTTACACTATTTTACACTACACACTATTTTGGCAAAATCTCTATTCAATTAAGGATTTTATACTTGGTGTGAAATTAGCTAAATAATTCTGTTACTTTGCATAATATAATATTTAACACATAAAATGAAATTCAGAAACTGGTCCATAAGGTGGCACGAGAACAGTGACACTGAAGACCACAATAAATTCAAATATATAATGTAATACACTGTACAAACAAAATATTCCTATATTCACAATAGATTCTTACAAAATCTCTCCAATATCTAAAGCAACGATATTATCAGAAACAGATTGACCGTCTACAAGTTCTACAATTTGTATAAGGAGAACATGAAACCTGTTAAAAGTGTACTTTTGCTGCGTCAGTAGAGTTTTATTGTAGTGCTATTACATGTTGAACATCATGCAATAATCTCCTTATATAGCAGCTGATATTAAAACCAAAAGATTCCAGCACATTTTAAGACACTGTGAAGGGGCCCTGCATTCCAGCGAGCGCGCAGTAAAACAGGGAGAGGGATAGTTGTTTTGGCCTGTTTTGCTGGCAGTGAACAGGCCTCTGGTTGTTTACGAGAGAGGTCAGGCCGAGAGGGGGTTCTCTGGTAGGAAGCTAGCACAGAGAGCTGGAGGGGGCCGTGCCAGTGAAAACAGTAACCAGAAAGGAGACCAGGGAGTGGGGGTCCCCAGAGAGCGAGAGAGAGAGAGAGAGAGAGAGAGAGAGAGAGAGAGAGAGAGAGAGAGAGAGAGCAACCCAAGACCTGTGACTCATCACTGGGTAGCAAATGCTTATCAGACCCCTGGCCTGTCAGTCACAAATCAGCATGTCCACAAACAGACACGCACGCACACGTGCACACACAGACACACACACTTACATAATAAAACATACAAACCTTCCCTGACATTGTCTGAAAGGGCAGATCGAAGGAGCTAATAAACACTGCGGAAAAGGACACACATAAACACACACACACACACACACACACACACACACACACACACACACACACACACGCTTACAAGTAAATGCTTGCACTCAAAAGCTGATACAGCAATACTTTGTCATTCACACTTCAGCAGATGGCTACAGCATAGATGAGATTTCTCCAGCCGTGTAGAAATTAATAGCCATAGAGTCCACATGGGACAGTAAAACTCAGTCAACACAACAGTACACATGCACACACACACACACACACACACACACGCACGCACGCACGCATGCATGCACAGACACCAGGCCCACCCACCACCTGAAAGATATTGAGAAATAGGAGGACGCTAATAGGTTCTGCTTGCTATATAATCAGACTGAAGGCCTTCAGTGACCCAACCACTTCTGCCTAATTTGGAGCAGCGTCTCTTCTCTGCCTCGCCGGCTACTCCATCTGAAGGTAGCTCGCGAGCGGCCCGCTTCCCTCCACAATTTCGGTGTCAACTGGTGTTTTCACTCAATACATCATAGCGAAGATGTCGATGGAACAAAGGCAGCCTATCCGCCGCTCTATTTGTTATTCATTCATCTATCTATTTCCTTAATCAGCAGAACAACATGCACACACACATGGCCAGACATAAATGCATTTTAAATGTAACCAGATTCTGTGCGCCGCCAAAAGCAACACTTCCCCAGAAAGAGAGAGAGGTAGAGAGAGAGAGTGAGTGAGAGAGAGAAAGAGAAATAAGAGTAATGTTGACGTGTCAAAACCATGACTAAAGACTTCATACTAAGTGGAGTACAATATTTCATACAAGCTGTGAAGAGAGATAAAGGCATGGAGAAGGAGAAGAAAATGGACCCTTCATCCGATTTAGGTGAATTAGCAAATTACAAAATAAATATTGTGATTTTTGTCAGATTATTCTTTTTTTTGTCGTAGCATACTAAAAATACTCAACAACACTGTTCAAAATTATAAAAATACTTCCTTTTTTCGTTCAGAGTCCACAGCTTGCTATGAACTTATACCAGTCACAGTCAATAGAGTGACTGCACATCTGCAGAAAGGAAATATGGTATTTTGGGTGTGAATACTTTGCAGCGAACTGTGTTAAGAATGCTGACTTACAGCAAACAGTAGTTTAATTGCTCTGTTTGGAACGTAAGGTAAACTCCCTAGTGGGTCTTGATTCACGGACCGTCAGTTTTAAGAGGTATTGTACCACAAAGGAATCTCTTCATTTCACAACTCTCCACTGCATTGCACACACCACCACAACCTTTGCTCTGACCTCTGCTGTAAGGGTTTCTGAAAGACAGAGGGAGGAGAGGATGGAGAGAGAGAGAGAGAGAGAGAGAGAGAGAGAGAGAGAGAGAGAGAGAGAGAGAGAGAGAGAGAGCAAAAGGAAAAGCAAAAGCCGAGAGAACTGGAGAGAGATTGGAAGGGGGTGGATGGGAAGGAGGAGGGAGACTATAAATCACCTTCACTGACGCAGACCACCTGGCAAACACACACACTAGCACGAGCACACACACACACACACACACACACAGAGCGCACTGTACTGGTCATTAGGATATCTGGGTAAGTATGTGTATGTGTGCGCGTGTGTATATGTGTGTGTGTGTGTGTCTGTGTGTGTGTGTGTGTGTGTGTGTGTGTGTGTGTGTGTGTGTCTGTGTGTGTGTGTGTAGTACTACACCACTGAACCCCTCTCCTGGAGGTGAGGGGTGGTGTAGAGGATGGGCCGGGGGAGAGATAACAGAGCTACCCCAGAGATCAGCTTTATCTGATGGACAGACGGTGGCAAGCGCTCTGGTTGGAGACTGTGAAGCACCAGAGCGAGGAGGAGGAGGAGGAGGAGGAGGAGGGATCTGACCAGTGATGGATGTGCAGCAGTGCTCTCTGCTTGTGGCTCACCGGTCTGGGTGGCAAAGAGGAGAGGAGCCAGTCGGGCGGCCCAGCCACAGAAACCTTACTCCACTTCCTGAGTCAGGAAGAGCTGCTGATAGGGTCTGTGTGTGTGTGTGTGTGTGTGTGTGTGTGTGTGTGTGCGTGTGTGTATGTGTGTGTGTGTGTTATGTGTGTGTGTGTGTGTGTGTGTGTGTGTGTGTGTGTGTGTGTGCGTGCGTGCGTGCGTGTGTGTGTTTATGTGTGTGTGTGGTTGATGCATATCTCTATGCCCATACGCAGAAGGGTGTGAATGAGTATGTATTTGGCAGAAGATGTGTCTATTTATTTACACACACATGCCTTTCTGTGCCACAGTGAGTAAAGCCGCATGTTTCGAAGGCTCATCTCCGTAGTACTTGTGGCTAAGTTAGTGATAGTGTGTGGTGGGAGGGGATCTGCATGCATTCCTGGGTGTGCGGACTTGTATATTTAACTCTGTGTCTTTGCAGCATCCATGTGCACATTCAATTACAGGACTTTGTGTAAGAAAGAGAGAAAGAGTGTGTGTGTATGCATGTTTTTTCATATTTGTCTGTGTGTGTGTGTGTGTGTGTGTGTGTGTGTGTGTGTGTGTGTGTGTGTGTGTGTGTGTTTGTGTGTGTGCATTTTAATTCATTTTCATATTTGTAAATAAACATGTAAGCTGGTTTGAATGTGTGTTTTTGTTTGTGTTTCTGTTTGTGTGTGTGTGTGTGTGTGTGTGTGTGTGTGTGTGTGTGTGTGTTCATGTGTCAGTCTGGGCCAATATGCTCAAGTCTGCAGACAGATCTAGGGAAAGGGTTCAGATGTCTTCCTCATTGACGTGTGATCTGTATAAATATTTCAAGTGGAGTGGGCAGCCACCCACCCCCCCACCACCCCCTTCAGACCTCTCCCATCCAGCCAAGAACAAATTCTATTAACCCCCAACTTCCTTAGGTCTTGCTAGGCCCCCGCTCAACGTCTGTGTGTCGTCTGCTCCCGTTTACCCCTCCAACGGCGTCTGACTTGCCAATTAGAGTTTCATAATAACAAACATTTCACCAAAACGGTATCCATCATATCTGCAATGTGCCAACGTTTGAAAATGAGGTCGATTTGTGAGATTTATGTGGCCGTGCACACCAGAAGAAACTGTGCCATGTCTTCATCTAGGCCCTGACATTTCAAGGTAATGCTAAACCAATACTGGCTTATCGAAAGACGGAGAACTGTCATGCATGAAAAATCAGTGGTGATTTTTAATGTTAATATTACAGCGTAAGCTACAATTCCTTTCAAAGCAAAAGGGGATCATATCTCCTGTATCTGCTGCAATAAGCAGAAGCTTTATGAGAGAAGAAGAAATAAATAGAGCCAAACTCTGGGATAATCCCTCCTCTCATCATCTCAGACTTCTCTCTCTCTCTCTCTCTCTCTCTCTCTCTCTCTCTCTCTCTCTCTCCTTTTACTACAGGTCTTCTAGTCCTACTCCCATTTCCTTCAGAGTACACACAAATATGCTGGATCACGGCTCAGCGGCCCCCGAAACGCACGCCACTCTTAACGAGATCAGACACGACACTCTCCCAAATCACGGCACACGGGAGCCCTGTGAAAACATTGGGTTTGTTGGGCAGCAGAAAGAGGGAGGTTGAGAAAGAAAGAGAGAAAGAGAGAGAGAGAGAGAGAGAGAGAGAGAGAGAGACGGTGGGAAATAAATAGCTGTGCAGGATCCCATTCCTGAGGCCTGGGGTTGCTGATTTCATTAAGACACCACATTATTAGCTTGCCTCAGTTTGCTTTTCCCCCACGTGCGCGCAAGACCGCCACATTTCCATAATGCAACGTGGTGTACAGTTTCACACAAGACGGGGCCTGAGCACAAACCATTTCCTCAACAAACCACTTGCTTTAGTTATTATACATACTCACAATAAATACAATGAGGAATGTGGTCAGAGTCTCGGCGGAGAGCGGGGTTAGTATTGGATCTGGGTCAGTGAGGGACTCATGCCATGCTCTTGGCTACAGGAACATGTGCTGGACAGCACAGTAACACCCACCCCCCCACCACCCCTATACCAACCACTGCCCCTCCCCATCCTCAAAAAAAGGAAATATAATTGAGCAATCTTAGGCAGAGCGCCGCCTCTCAAATCTTCACATAGACTGACATGGCCTGATTGCTTCCTGTTACACAAATACGATCATTTCAAGTGACTAGAGTGCCCACCATGGTTTAATGTCTTCTGACAAAATCAAATATACAGCCAACGATAAATTGCATCCTGCCTAGGGGGCTACATTGTTAGCACAAGTGTGAAAAATGTTTCAAAAACTCATAAGCTGGGCGGAAAGGGGAGGGTGGGGGGGGGGGGGGTAGTTGGCATAGTTTAGTCACAGAAGACCTGCAGTCTATGAATACACCGCTACAGATAACCTCATCTCCCCAAGCTGAAGGTCTTGTGCTGTGAGATATCCAAGCACAGGTGGGAAGCTGCAGCCCTGCTAACCTGCCAACTGCCATTTAACGCTCAGTGGGAGACAGAGGAGTCCGGCCTGGCTTCACTGTAGATTGAATTCCTCACGCCGGCCAGATGTTCATCTTTTTCTTGTAAGTAAGTGTGTGTGAGTGGATGAGTGTGTGTACGTGTGTGTGTGTGTGTGTGTGTGTGTGTCTGTGTGTGTGTGTTGGGGGGGTAAGACCTTGACTCACAAGGTTTTGCAATCTGCACATACAGTAGACTTCCCATCCGCCGGACCACACTTTGAAGGGCTATTCCTTTTCACCTCATTGCGTCACTAGGGCATTTATTAACATAGAGGAGGAAGGAGACGGCAATTAAGGGATGCCGTTTGCCATAGAGGGCAGAGCGGCACACAATGGGCATCTTTATTCAGGTAGGCTACTGCCATGCTCAGCGCCAAGACTCAGAGCTGAAATAGCTACCCAGCATTAGGAGCCCCATGGCTAAGTTAACAGTTAAGGCTTGCCGGGAGGCTAGAGGCTGTGTGTGTGTGTGTGTGTGTGTGTGTGTGTGTGTGTGTGTGTGTGTGTGTGTGTGTGTGTGTGAGGGGGGTTGTGTGTTTTGTCTCCTGTGCATGCAGCCCTGACATTGCTGGCACGCTAGGCCATGATTCAGCACAACGAGCCCATCCATCTCACAGCCAGCTTACACAGCCCTCCTGGCTATCTGGGAAATAGCCCCAGGATTTGGTGGCTCAAAGCAACACAAGGGGTCTGGAGACTGAGAAAAAAGTATAACACCAAATCTCTAGCAAACGGCTCAGAGCTCTCATTTGATAATACAGTAGCCTATTAGATTTAATCTAGAACACTGTGCTTATTTGCAGAGCCAGGACAATGTATGGCTGATGTTCTGAATACACAGAGAATAAATAGCTAAAGACTTTTAGGAAGGGTATGCTCTAGCCTCTTTGGTGCTCACAATACGGGACCACGAAACGAGAAAAGGAAAACACACAAGGTCAAAATGACAGTCTTTTTTAGCGGTAAGAAGCATTCTTGAGGGATAGGGTTGTAAGGATTTACACGTAGCCTACCGCCGCAAGCTAGCCGAGCTAGTTGCCATCCGTTACATATGCACCACTTTAAGAAAGTTTCAAGATATTTGCAGTGCTCCAGTAATCCCTGCATTTAGTCTCTCAGAAGTAGCCCAGTTTTCTCAATTAGCTTCAGACATCAGGAATCGTGAGTCAGTCAGCCCATATCCCTGTTTTTTGAGGCTGCTGACTGAGTGCTGTCTGTAGGTGAAAGAATGACGGCATTTGGTAAAACTGGCAACTAACGCTAACTGAAGGTGGGCACAGGAAAATTTTCTTGCCGTCATCATCAGTTAGCATTTTGTTATTTGGGCTATGTTGTAGGCTACCAAAGTCTGTCAATCAACAACACGGCAAAATGGAACAACACGTTTATGGGTTGTTTGAGTCCGGATTATGCCTTTAAAGAGCAATTCACTGAAGTGTGAAACTTTATTGGAAGAGGGATTGCAGGCTTGGACCTTTAAGGGAAATGGCTAGCGTACAGTATAAAATGCTAAACTTCCAACGCGAAGGGGGGAAATCAAATGTGTTGGGTCTGGAGGTTCTAGACTAATGGGCTCAAATGAGTCATAGCCACAGGTCATTCCACAGACCCACTTCTCACAAAACCAAGAGCCGGCTGCTGGAGTATCACTCAAGAGAGTGACAATGGCAAGTGCTTGATTGCACAATGGCGCTAAATAAGCACTATGGCTGTCAACAGCTTAAAAGAGAAAAGTTCACACTAATGAAGTTTTTTTTTTTCTCCCGTCCTTTCACTGTATTTCTCTCGCTCTCTCGCTCTTTTTTCTGAAAAATGGAAATCAACATGACCTGTTTAGTCTTGAAGGCCGACATGTCACGACACAAGACCTGGCAGCGACTGAAGTAATGAGCACAGATCATTAACTATTCTCTGTTTGCTTATGTCTGTATTTACACCACTGAATAGAACCACCCCCCTCCCCTCGAACTGTGTATCGCTGTCAACAGCGCACTTTGGCGGAGTTAATTAATAAAACATTTATTTCTTTTCAGATTTTCCCATTCATGTTGATTCATTGTAAACAATGAATGACCAAGAGAAGAGGATATTACATCTGTATTTACCACAATTGCTCAACCTTAGAAAAAAAAAGAAAAAAAAACATTCACATCATTTTTTTTTTCTCCCGTGCATGACTCGACCATTGGTCACAACACATTACACTGAGCCATCATCACTTCAGAGGCCAAACAGTCTAAAGAGAACATACAGACAAAGACAAAAGATATCTGAGACCCAATTAATGCAATTCAAGCTGCAAATCTAAGAGATCGAAGTTGTTTTTAGCTGCAAGATAAAAACCTCTTATGTCGCCACCATTTAGCCTGATAACACCCATTGACATCAAAGTACCACTTTGTAGATAATAAAATGGTTAAAATTGGTAAATTGGTAAATTGAAATAATGCCACTGGGCACTTAATCATTCTGAAGTCCATAGATGCCTCTACTAAAAAAGAAAGCAAGATCTTTTGAATACTTTTTTGTCTTCAGACTGGGTAGAAAATGCAGATAAGTGGTAAAAATTTAGGATCCAACTATACAGTACATAGCTGATAAGGACTAACATTGCCAGGGAATGTGTGTGTGTGTGTGTGTGTGTGTGTGTGTGTGTGTGTGTGTGTGTGTGTGTGTGTGTGTGCGTGCGTGCGTGCGTGCGTGTGTGTGTGTGTGCGTGTGTGTAGTGTTAAGCAGGGGAGTTAGTCAGGGTGGTTGAGGCGGCGGGGTCTGGTCCCTGATTGCTGGTGCTGGGCTCCCCACATGAAAGGACCTCTCCCCCAGGGAAGGGATTCCTGGCCACTCGGCAAATGGAAGCAAAGTTGGGGGATGCGGGGGAGGAAAGAACTGGCGGGCTGGTGGTGGCGGAGGGGTGTGTGTGTGGGGGGGGTTGAGGATAGTGATGGGAGTGGAGTTTCAGAGGAGGGGATGTGGGGGGTTAGAAAACGACTCCCAGGCTCCTACTGGCCTTCGTCCAACCTTTACTCCATCCAACACATCCGTGAGTGAAGACCGCACAAGAGCTTTGCTCCCGTCGCCATCTACCACACTGTCAAACCAACCCCCCTAACACCACCCCCTGATCCCATCCCTGCACCCATGTACCCCCCCCCCCTCCCCATCCCTTAAAACCCCCTTCCTCTTACCAGCCCCTTGCCTTCCCCTCCTCGGCTTTAATTGAGAAGACAAATGAATCTTTCAGTGCCTACTACAGCGTCTCCATACATCAGTCATGACAATGTTAGCTTTATTAAAGAGGGCTCGTGTTGAGCCAAGCCATATGTTAGCCCGAGCCCCCACATGCACACACACATACACACACACACACGCCCCACATGCAAGCTCACCTCCACGTTGCACTAATAGAGGCCCGTAATTGCCTGTTGTTTTATTATTAAAGGCAATTTGGGCCCTAATGGAATTCATTCAACATTGTTCCAGGTTCTTGCCCACTGAGGCGGCAAACATGTGTCGTGCCGCGGCTGCTTGCGTGAATCCTGCTCCAAGAATTGATGAGGATTGATTGATTGGTGGATTGCACCAGAACGCGTTCTGAAAGGTGGAACAAATGCGATTGTGTGTGATGGCCGTGCTGCTTAGCGGTGGGAGGATTTCCAGCACATGAATAGATTGCAAGTGGATGGTCATCAGTGGATGTGGGGTGTAATAAGGCACATAAGTATTATTTAATGCCTCTATAATACTGGATATAGCAGTGTATGATGCATGTGTGGAGACAGAGGGGTAGCAGATGGAGAGAAAGAGAGATTTAAAGAAAGAGAAGAACTAGAGAGAAAAGATTGAGAGACAGTACGTTAGCAAAAGAGAGAAAAAAGAAGTGAGAGAGAGAGAGAGAGAGAGAGAGAGAGAGAGAGAGAGAGAGAGAGAGAGAGAGAGAGAGTAGGAGAAGGATAAGAGGAGATTTACAGAGTGATTTATACCAAAGTACGGTCAGTGTGTCCTTATCAGAATGCCTCAGGTCGGAAAGCACGCTCTGCTTTGCCACCTCTCCACAAATCTGTCTTACTCCGTGGACAAGCCAGAGACTCAGGGCCTGATAACACAGCGTCTCCCAACCATGTTGTGTCAGAAGATGAGGGTGTCCACACCATAGTGAACAACGGCAACCTTGACCAAAAAACGTGTCCAACGTCAAAAACATACTGAAACATGTAATTTACAATAGTACAAAATTACAATAGTAATTTAAAGCAGTGTGCATACCGGTATGTCTGTGTGCACAAATACATAGAGACGTGTGAACAAAATAATTTGTGTTCAAATTCTAATTTGAATGTGTGTATGCACATAGGTGTGTGCACGTGTTTTATGCATAACTAAGCCAAAGAAATACACACAAGGCTGTAGATTTCAAACTTCACAGGTGACATCAATACTCCTCCCTCATGAATACAACTGACCTCCCCAATGAACAGACTGACATTATTGAGAGAGGTGTTCACCCTCCTTCTGCTGAAGAACAACTCATTCGCCATAATCACAAAGTCACCGCCCAAGTTCATAAAGCTGTGTCAAGTGAGCAACATGCCCCTCTATAGCCTACTCACTTGAGAAAGAATGTATTTAAGATTAATTACTGTTATTCTCCAGAAAAAAACGTTATTGCGATTGCTCATAAAATTACTTATTATGGATGTGACATGAGTAGAAAGTCATGCGAAAGTGATAACTCCTGGATATGTCCCTTTAAGAGATGACATGAGGGCCAGCGACTTAAAGAAAAACAGATACACATAGTTCATGAGAGAATATCAGAGATTGAGATCTATGAATACAAATCAAATGCGACACTGAAGGAGATAAACTCTTTCGAGCAGAGTCATTCTCATTCTTGTGGGTTTGAGGATCACTTGTGATTGAAGCCAAACAGTGCTAATGACTATTAACACAATCATTTATTTAGTGTGACCGACTGCCATTTGGTTGTCAGTGGCGTTAGATATTAGCCTGGAAGTTTCACAAGCAGCAGAGTCATCGCTCTGACTGTCAGTGCACGGCCCAGATACACACAGACACATTTCTGCAAGGCCAAAGATCTTGTGTTCTCCCTAGGGTTCATTCATTCCATCTCTCCCTTCCTCCTCCATCTATTCCCTCCTCTCTCTCTCTCTCTCTCTCTCTCTCTCTCTCTCTCTCTCTCTCTCTCTCTCTCTCTCTCTCTCTCTATCTCCTCCCCTTCCTATTCGTTCCTCTCTGGATTTTGAAGCTGTTTGTGACGCCACACTCCACTCACTGTCTTCTTTCCCAACGTGGGAAGCGGGGGCTTTCGGGAGGTGGTGGTGTGGGGTGGAGGGGTTGGGGGGGGGGGGGCAGCTCTTGGAGGGGCTTTTAAAGCGCTGGTGCCTGTGCTTCTCTCTGTCTCTGATGGGCCCCCATGCATGCCAATGCTATGACAGGACAAAACCTCTTATGTAGGGCCAAACACACAATAAATAGGCTTCACAATATTTTTGTGTATCCCTCCCTCTGTTTCCAAGCTACTGAGACATCTCTGAAATGCTCTCGCAAAAGCTATTCTCACGAAGCAGACAAGTTCGCGGGGCAACCCAGGGGAGTTAGAAAACAATGCTTTATTGCTGACCAAATGAAGCCAAAATGCTACGGTTCTTAGTGCGGTCAGACCAAGCCAGAGCCCCGTTGGCTATGAAGCCATGGGATGCTGTGAAATTATCTTGTTTTTAATCACAACAGTGTTATCATGCGTTGACAAGAGGAAAGAGAACAATTTAATCCACTCGAGCCCCTCTACAGAACAAGACAGCTGGTCAGAGCAGAGGAGCCATGTTGAATTCACAGTCACCATACTGTATATTTATTGTTTTTCTTTTTTTTCTTTTTTTCTGGGATGCCAAAAGCAGTCACTTGCTAAAGCCTGGAATCAGACCACGTTTTCAACACGTTTCCTTGTCACGCCGCTCAACAGCCACAGTTTTCATAGGGCTGCCGCTGGAGCATGCTGACAGTAGCCGGGTCCACAGAGGGAAGGGAAAGAGAGAGAGAGAGAGAGAGAGAGAGAGAGAGAGAGAGTGAGAGAAAGACGTCAGTCTCCTCGATTCCCAGCAGCCTGTGAACCCAGGCCAACACTTTTATCGCTGGGCTCCGACAGGACTCCAGAGCGGGTTCCCAGGAGGGGCTGCTGGAGGAAGTCGTAGGATGATAAAAATGGGCCATTAGAAGGCCTGCACAGGCCCCATGGGTTCATTAAACCCCCCCTACACCAGCCCCCCCCAAACCCCCACTCCCCTCCAATCTCACATCTCAGGGAGCTTGTGCTTTTCAAAAGGAAAGAAGGACCTGATATGTCTTGCAAAAAAAAAAACAACTGTTTCATCAGTGCAGAGTAGAGGTATGTATCTGAGATACAGGGTTTTCTCTCTCTCTCTCTCTCTCTCTCTCTCTCTCTCTCTCTCTCTCTCTCTCTCTCTCAGACAAAATCATTTGACAAAAGTTATCTGATTGGTGCAGGATATACAAGATTTTAAGATAGTTTTGTGTCAGTTTTAAAATATCTAACGTAATATTAACATTTGATTCAGCTTGAAAAAATACACTACAGTAGCCTACAAAACAAAAACTAGCCAGTGCTAACAGCTGGCAGAGAATGCTAATTAACCCACATAGGAACAGAGAGGGAGGGAAGGCCTTGGAGAAAATTGTCCGGCCTAAAAATACCGCCAAGCCTACAGAGAGGCCCGGCCTTCTCCATAGCAGGAATGACTCAACCCCCCCCCCCCCTGGAGAGGCCAGCAAAGGTCCTCCCACTCTCACTTACACAGGCGCAAACATAATCACACAACATACTAGTAAACACACACACACACACACACACACACACACACACGTATGTGTGCACACACACACACACACACACACACACACACACACACACACACACACACACACACACACAGGCAACTCTGACATACTTATATGACGTCCCTGCTATCCAGAGGGACTATCAAAATGATCCAAAATGAGCAGCTGGGCTCAGACCCTATGCTCAGTGCATGACACATCATGAATTTGAGCTGTTTCATGGAAATTCACTGTGCTGAATAAGGGCACACTTTCCCCCAGATTAGATTAAATTATATTATATTATCACAGCAGTGAAATCTGAGAACTGACTAAACCTGGTAAAAATCAAAGGGACCGTTTTCACACCCAAAGTGTTTAATAGTAATTTGAAGCTAATACCTGATGCTCTAATCTGAGCACACACACACTTAGCCAAATCCACTCCACCAACACCCCGACACACACACACACACACACACACACACACACACACACACACACACACACACACATACAAACACACACATCCCTCCACAACCCAATCCCCTTCACCAACACCCCACGCACATACATACATACACACACACACACACACACACCCTCAACCGCCCACTAAGTGGCACCCCATTGTGCTGAGTGTTTGATGACGGGGCTCTGACATTCCTGACGAGGGCCTGAGTGAGCTGACAAATTGCCACGCTGGTCTCTGGCCTCTGCTTATCTGCTTATCCGCTGTGCCAACAGATCAGCCCCCGTGCTTTAAAGAATGCCAGTTACCACCTCTTATCAGAGCCAAGCACTCAATTATCCCATGTCTAAATACCCTGCGAGACCTGGTATAAAACTCCCTGCATTGCGCTAAGGCTCGGAGGGGGTCTGGTCAAAGGTTGCCCCGGCCTTTAACCTCGGCTAATGCAGAGACGGGGAAACGGAGAACCAGAGAGGCTTTGTGTGGGTTGGAGTGGTCTGCTGGTGGCTACTCACCTAGCCGCAAGATGAGATGGAGAAGAGTCATTAGGATCACTGATCAGTGGTTTACAGCTGAGGGGGAAATTAATAGTTTAGAGGTGTGTGTGTGTGTGTGTGTGTGTGTGTGTGTGTGTGTCTGTGTCTGTGTCTGTGTCTGTGTGTGTGCCTGTGTGTGTATTATATATTTGCTACTACTGCTAAATAATTCCACTACTGGGGAAAATAAAAAGTACTTTTACGCCTTTTACTACTTCTACTAGAAGTGTTCTAGTAATAATAGTTTCTCTATTACTGTAACAATTCTCTAATAGAGTGAACCCTAAAACTTTGGCTTTAACCTTGAGAAAAGGTTGTCAAGGTAACATGCCTAAGAGCAAAGTCCCTGAAAAAAAAGAGTTCATGTCACTAAATATGGAACCCCAAGTCCACTCATATCTATAAATGTAGACCCGACTCAAGAGTAGACCAAGAATCTCGACTTAGTGGAGACTGTGCCATGCTCAGTAATCGACTTTCCATCTCGCCTCAAGCAGCCACCCACGGACCTCCAGACGGCCTCTCAACATGGACACTTTTCATTCTCAACCAGCGCACTCCATCCTACTACCAATGTCAAACAATCTATGATAAAGCAGCATTTCTGTGGAAAATGAACACAGCTTGCCTAAGCAACCCCTCACACACACACACACACACACACACACACACACACACACAACCTCCGCCTCCACTTTGATTTTGACCGTGATTAAGGCTGCTTTCAAAATGTGCTGAATTGGCGAGAGCTGTTTTCCTTGCAACAACACGCTGTGTGTTCTCCACATGAAGAGGATGAGCCCACTCCTTCTGTTAAACCTCTGAGGGTGGACGCATGCCAATCCTCCCTTTCTGCTCATTACAAACTTCACATTGCTCTGTCAATTGAACTTAAGACATACAAAACAACATGAAAAAGACTAAACACCTCTCATCACCATTATAGACACTCATACATCATGCAAACGCACAATGGCGGTTGGTTAACTGTGTTTTGCATAAAGTACAACTCTAATTTGTGCCCTACTCATCAACGGACAGCGTCGCCATGATCTCACTCAGCCCGAGCTATGCTATCCCATGGCCCCTTGCATGTGAAAACCCCTCTCGCTCTCGTTTTCCCATAATCCCACTCTGCACAGGACCGCTGGATCTGAGGTGCGAGTGAAGAAGAGCGAAACATCTGGCAGCTCGGAGGAGCGAGGTGGTGACAAGCCTGTACGGATTACTCCAATGAGAGTAATGCAGTCCAAGTGCTTTACACTTCCCTAAATCAAGCCCAATCACCTGCACTGTCAGCCTGCCCAGGGTATTAGATCTGCATTAGGAGGAAATCCTTATCTGAACCCTGAGTAAGCAGCAAAGTGCCTGCAATGTAAACACTCTAATTCAGCTCTCTCTCTCTCTCTTCTGACTTGCTCTCTCTCTCTCTCTCTCTCTCTCTCTCTCTCTCTCTCTCTCTCTCTCTCTCTCTCTCTCTGGGATTCAGGGGTAGAAAAATGTGTTGCTGGGGCACAACAAAGCTTGCCATGCTTTCATTAGAACCGTACCGCAATTCATTGCCAGATTCCTCTCTCTCTCTCTCTCTCTCTCTCTCTCTCTCTCTCTCTCTCTCTCTTTCTACAGTATCTATCCATCTCTCTTCTCACTGAATTTACCCTTTCCTTTCATCTCTCTCTATTTCTTCCAGCCCTTCTATCACTAATGATTTTTGAGGTACAAGACGATGTCAACAATGCTATCAACAAGCGAACTTAGGTCATCCAATTAACAGCATTTACTTTCTTTTTGCTTTGGCATTTCACCGTGAAACACTTGTTTATTTCTCTTGCACTGACATGATTCTTTCCAAGTCTTTGTGGCTTGCAGTCTACTTTTGTTTCACTGTGTAGACAACTTTATTTTTAGAGCCATGGCATGTTAGATCACTTTTAACAAGTGACAACAATGAGCTCTGTTTTGGTTCACTGGAAATATCTAAATTATTATTAATATATCACTGCTATTTCTGCTAAATAGCTACTACTTCACATTGTTTTGATATTGATAACAGGCATACAGTATGTGCAATTGCCTCAGCTTGCACAAGATGGGGTCTGCCTTTGAATTCATTGATAATATAAATATACAGTATCTGTTTTAAAAGCACATTTAAAATGTACAATAGTCTACAAACAAGGTAACATCTGTTGGCAAGGCTGTACAGTATGAGATATTATTTGGCGTTGTCACGCAGTTCAGTCCTTGAACTTTAGCTTGGACTGCAGAATGGTGGATTTTTTTTTCATATTAAAGAATCCATTTTGGAGGAACCCATTTTGGTCAGAGTGCTTTTTCCATCCAGGTTTGGGAAACAGCATCCAGCATCCAGAAACCCCAGTCATTTCCCAGACCTCCAGATAGTGAACAGGTGACAAGAGACTCTCCGTGTCTCTTGTTTCAACAGCAATGCTGACAACAAAACATACTCAAAATAAACCACATTACAAAATATGAGACAAATGATGTCATGCCACAACTTCACAACTGTAACATAAAAGTACTCTGTGGGGCAGTATAGCAGTGTTAAGGGCTAACTTGTGAAGGTTGGCCGCAGTCCCCATGGGTGACTAAGCTAGCATTCTATTCTGGGCTACAGCATGTGTCTCAGTGGTGATGGGAACCATTTGGTAAGACAGAAAGAGAGAGAGAGAGAGGGAGAGAGAGAGAGAGAGAAAGAGGGGGAGAGAGATAGTGAAAGAGAGGCAGAAATAATCAGCAGGAAGGGTAAATGTAAGCCCATGCAAAAATTAAGGAGGCCAGCGAGAGACAAGAAGATTCTCTCTCTCTCTCTCTCTCTCTCTCTCTCTCTCTCTCTCTCTCTCTCTCTCTCTCTCTCTCTCTCTCTCACACACACACACACACACACACACACACACACACACACAAACACAGAGAGAGACACGCGAGTAACACACAAGAGACTGGTGAAATAAGACAGGGAGTGGGCCAGGCGTGGAGAGGGAGTGAGAGACGGGCGCACCACCCAGGCAGGGTGTGTGCTGTGTGTCAAGCTAGTTTGTCCTTCTGTCAGGTCCCAATGCACCCGGCAGCTTCTCACGGCCATATAAGGCTGCACTAAAGTTTAGCGCTCAAGTGTGGCAGCTGGAATCTCCGTCTAATGCAAACAGGATTACTCCGCTCCTGGCCCACACGTACCTACATACATACCAAGACACACAGACACATGGATACACACACACACACACACACACACACACACACACACACACACACACACACACACACACACACACGGCGGGAGAGGGATAGTGTCCACACGTAGAGGGTCATATGCACTTATAAACAAAAACACATAACATGTAAACACCCACACACTCACATACACACTTACACACATACACACTCACGCTATTGGTCCACTTCATCACTCTCAGGGCTGAAGATAAGAGTTTAACACCCTGTCGACACGCTGGGCCGTCTCCAATCAGTCTTCACCCTTGAAAGGGACACGTTTCACAAACCAAAACACACATGGCTGTTTAGTGACTCTGACAAGATGCAGAGTGTATTTAAATTAGCCATTACCCCTTTGGTCAGAATCAACAAAAAAATTAAATGGTACTCTACTATAATCTACTATTCAATAAAGCAGCAAGAAAATAGGAACAGTTATTTGTAAATCAATAAAGTGTAGACTAAAATATATTTTGGGTATGTAAAAATCTTTTTTTTTTTACTAGGCTTACTATATTTTGTAAATGTAAATATATTTTACCTTAACTGCTTTTCATTCACAAACAAGCAACATTCAATACTGAATTTGTCAGATATAAAATATAAAACATTTGAACGACTCTGAATAATTAGTTTTCTTTCCACTCAAACAAGTCTTGTGAAATATGGTCTGAATAAATTGATACTTATAATATAAGCACAAGATTATTCAGAACCTGAAGTCTATACTACTACTGTGTGCTCAAATATGAGGTGTAATTAAAACGTACAACATGGTGGCATATTTAAACTTCAGAAATCCAAGATCAATTTCAAACAGCTTGGTGGAAACACCTCTCATGTTCGAAAAAGCAAGAAGCAGGAAAGCACATTTGATTCCTCAGCTTGCACTCAGCTCGTGTGCGTGTAAATCTGTTTCTATGTGTGTGTGTGTGTGTGTGTGTGTCTGTGCGTATGTATCAGAGAGAAAGAGAGAGAGAAAAAAAAACAGAAACAGAGAGAGAGAGAGAGAAACAGAGCCGAATCACAGAAAGTGCCGATTGCAGTGGTGGCCGCGGCTTTCTCCCTCTCTCCACCATGTGTGTCCCACGTGTTACGGCCACATTCTTGCAAATATTTATTCCTGGTGTGAAACGCTCTTGATCTCCCCACCATGTTTATTTCCCACCATTTTCTTTTGAGGACACACAGTGCTTGACTGACCACTATTCATGCTGATTGAGACTGACAATAGGTCGAGGAAATATCACAAAACCCAAAGTACAGAAGTGAGCACCAGCACACCACCACTGATCACTGGAGCAAGGCAACAAAATGAGTAACATGCACAGTGAGCATGAATGCAGGGTTGAGAGAGAGAGAGAGAGAGAGAGAGAGAGAGAGAGAGAGAGAGAGAGAGAGAGAGAGTAAAAAAAATAAAACTTAAGATCTGCAGGGGTGAATGTGTGGGGTGGGAGTCTGATTGATGGTGTCATCTTGCTGAAATCAAAAGAACTGTCTGCCAACCCCTCTCTTTAGGAAAACACGCCATGCCACACATCACGGGGTGGAAGATTGCTCTAATTTCAGAGCAATTTGACATCTGTTGGTGTCGGAACGGTCCCTCTGACAGCATGATGGAGTGGACGTGTGCGGGGCAGTGAGAGCGTACAATATCAAGATAATGACAGGTCGGGCTTTGCTGATGTAAGTTTTGCTACCCCTCTATGAGAAGCCGTATAGGCCGTAATTCATGGTTGATCTTTCTTAAATGCTATCATAGTCTGAGCAGAAACACTCATTCTTTTCACAGACCATCACATTCTCCATCGAGCTACCAAACTCCAGATCATAATGAAGTCACTCATACACGTGCACACCATACTACTTTCAACAGACTCTCTGTGCAAACCATTATTTGCACTCTAGGTTTGGTGAACTGCAAACTGAATTATTTAGGTATACTGTATAGATACAATATTAAATATACCAGATGAAAATGATAACGATTACACAATCATTTATTGAATTTGGTCTTATGGTCCAAGCAAGAGAGCTTTTCTGGAGGTCTATTTATCAAAAAAAGTTAGAACAAGGCATATCAGACAAGCACATCATAAAATTGATGGATTCCTTTGCAAACCAAAGAATAGGAACCAGCAATAGTCATTTTCAAACAGTTGTGTTGACTGACAAGGTAAAACATAAATCAGTTTTATTCCATTTTGGTTTTGTTTGACATCATCTCGCACAGAGATATGCAAATGTTATAAGTGTGCAAATAAGCAGTACCTTCATTTACTCTGTACCGAGTCATTTAAACATCAAAGCCACTATGAAGCTGGCAATTCAATCAACCTAAAAACAGCATAAAATGTTGCTTGGTGTTCCTTCAAAATTTCACCCCCACCAAATTGACTTCTAATTTAAATCAAGCCTAACTATAATGCATCTACACGCATTCATTCATGAGCGAAAATATTTGAGTGACATAAAAACAAAGAGTGAGAAAGATTGATGGTGAGATTGATTTTCTTTGTACCAGCCCAAACTGAATTTTGTGGTAACAATACAAATGTGACATGCAGAATTGTCACTGAATGTTCCATTTTAAAACTTTAATTATGCAATCGAATTTCTTTTTATGACGTTGTTTATGACGAGAACTTTAAAGGAACTGCCAAAAAACACTGATTGTGATAAATTGGTGGAATCATTTCCAGACACTACAGCAGCAATCACAACAAGGCTTGGGAATGGATGTGTTCCCTCGAGTAAGACATACTGAGAGAGAGAGAGAGAGAGAGAGAGAGAGAGAGAGAGAGAGAGAGAGAGAGAGAGAGAGAGATACACTGACAGTGGGAGAAACAAAGCGAGTGACAGAGTGAGACATCAGATGAAAACCATTCCCAGCGATGCTCCACCCAGACCAGGCCAGCCTCTCCCAACAAGGGCCCAGCCCAGGCCTACGCAGCTCTCTGTGGCTTGGCTGAACCCAGCAGCAGGCCTCTGCCTGGATGCACGCTGGCGGGATGGATGGCTGGCTGACTGGCTGACTGGGGACGGCAGGATCAACCCTGTGTTTTGTTTACATGGAGCTGCCTCCCTGTGGAGGGAAGAGTGGCCTCCAGGTCAGACCCCCCATGAAGCAGAGACAGACAGGGACAGAGAGAGCCCAGAGCCCTAAGAGTGGCTTATGGTGGCCTCCTGACTGAGCATGGCGACTCAGGCCAGTAACTGCTCCCAATGGCCCCCTGTGTAACTGCCGGGGAATGCCAGACACATCATCATAACCTATGCACAGATAAATCAGAATCACAATCCGTTTCAGGAGCCAAGTATACTTACACATAGGATTTGATTTTTCAAATCTGACTTAGGTAGGTGTTATCTCTCTATACATTTCACAATGTAGACATCTAGTGGTAGGCTATACATTTAGAGGAAAAATAACATTATAGACACATACTGTACATTGGAAATAGAAATAGACTCCACTTTCATGCCCCATTCATTCATCCACCCATTTCGCGTGTCTCCCTTCCATGGACAGACACAAATACCTCATCAAGCATTTGAACCTTGAGCATGAGAGCCCAGTCTGGTAGAATTAGTCATCTCAATGCACTCACAGGCCCCTTTGTGGCACAGGCTTTTGAGAGAAGTCATTATGTATGAGTGACTGGCAAAGAGAGGAAAGATCTGTATTTACACAACAGAGTAGCAGGATAGAATGGTAGACACCACAAATGCAATTACTCTTTCCTTCCCCCTTCTATTCTGTTCTTTTGATTTTTAAATCACACCTTTTTTCGTCATTTTTGTCAATGGCAGCTGTCAAAATAAACTTGATTTGTTCTGTTGGGGCGTGTGGTTCAAATCCAACCAATTGGTGGGTAAATGTGAGGCTGACCGCAGGCCTTGCCAGAACTCCATTACCGCAGGCAGCATCTTTCTGACCTTGATCAGAAACTATGAATGGCATGCAACACCCAAAAAGTCTGAAGAGAAAAAGAAAGAAAGAGTGTGAGAGAGACAGAAAGAGAGAGAGAGAGAGAGAGAGAGAGAGAGAGAGACAGAGACAGAGAGAGAGAGAGAGAGAGAGGGGAATAGATGTTGCCCCAAGTTTCTGGAAATCTCTGCGTGGCCCTTGAAGAGCCTCAGCTGTGGACGAGACCAGACGGAGGCGCTCAGAATAATGATATGAGCTGAGCGGGGAAAAGAGACGAGGACATGTTGTCTCCGCACGCCAGCACATGACATCACGGCACTCACATTCTCCATTAGAGCCTAATAAATGAGGGGCTAACGAGGCAGGCTGGAAGAGAGTGCAGGGAAGAGTGTGTGTGTGTGTGTGTGTGTGTGTGTGTGTGTGTGTGTGTATGTGTGTGTGGTTGATGGCGAGAGGGGTGTGGGGGTGGCTATGCTCTGCCTCTGTCGACTCCATTAGAAACACTAGGGAGAGGGAGGGGTTAGATCGGTGGAACGGAGGCGTCGGCAGGCGGGGTGGGGTGGGGTGGGGCGGGGCGGGGTGCACTGGATTGAGAGAAATGAGCAATGTGGGGGAATTGCAGGGGAGAGACCCCCATTAGAAAAATCAGCCCAAAACTATAAAAACACACAGCACAGAAGGGCCAAATCTCCCTGGTGTAAACAAAAGGTGGGTGGCAGCGCCCCGAGCCGGCCCTGACGGCCAGCGGCGGCAGTGATGAATTTGTGGAGTTATCTAATTTTCCACTGTTTTAATTAGAGGCCAGGTTCCATGAGGCCCGACAGCTGGCTTCTTTGTACCGACTCCTGTGGCCTGACAGAGAAAAATGCTGCCCGCCAACGCCACTGCCAAGCTCTCCATCTGACCCCAACTCCTGAGAGAAAGAGAGAGGGAGAGAAAGAGAACTGCTGGGATCCATACGCTGTGTTTGCTCCCTCTCTCTCCTCCTCCTCCTCCTACTCCTCCTCTCCTCTTCCTTCTTCTCCTCCTTCTCTCACTCACTCTCACACACTCACACAGTTGTTTTTGCTATTCATTTTTTTACGGCCTGCTACTAAAAGATAGCTGCTACGAGTTAGCTGTGCGTGGTGTATTGTGAGGTGTGACTGCCATCAACTGTTGCTAAATATAGATTTGTCTTTGCAGGACAATGGCAGGTGTCCTTTGCCAGTCCCATATTATTTATATTATAACAATACTATAATTAGGATGCCTAACTGTATGCAGGCTTATATAAAAGGCCGCATGTGCATTTTAATCAAACAACTTCAACTACAAGGGGCACAAAGTGCGTCCCACACGACACAACACAAAACCACAAAGTGTGCCTCAGACAACAAAACACTGAATCTCAATCCGACCATGTCAGTCCGTCTAGGAGTTATAGAAGGACAGCCCGTTTGTAAACGATCCAAGCCTGTATCACTCTATGCGGATTTATAAATGAACATTCAGTCAATATATTAGAGTCAGTATTAAATGATCCTGTCATTATACATTCACTACGACTTTAAAATGGTTTTAAACATCAAATACAGAAATTGTATGCATTCTAATTCTATACTCAAGTTACATACTTTTCTCTGGGGCTTCATTTTTTATCCTTCTTTTACTTTTGGAAATAAATGAGTGTGATGGATAACTTGAGTGTTTACAGAGTGTGCTGAGTGATCGTAGTGATGGATGATTCGGGCCTACTCTACCAATACACAATTCGTACAAGCAAGGTCACCATATGATGAAATTTTAGGCCAAATTTTAGGTATAATATGCACCCTTGTTAAGGTGTAACATCCCGGTAAAGAAGAGAAAAATAACTCTCAAGATCCCAGACGGCATCAACGTGCTACTAGGTCTAAGGAGGTTGTTAAAGTTAATTACATGTACTGTATGTCTATAATTGAAAATACAGAGAAAGAGCAATCAGTTCAAATTAAATGCTTCAAATTTGTTCTCAGCTAGCGTAAATGTAAACGCGTCTGGGATTTTATTTTCAAGCAACGCAAATCCCTCTTCTTCTGTTTACAATCAATAAACCCCTCAAACAGCGCTGTTTTCCCCCCCAAGTACTTGAGGGGTGTTAGCTCTCAAAATTATACTTTTGTGCTGACAAAGGAAATATATACGACCTTAGGCCAGAAAAGCAAAACAGATGTACTCATATGAAGAACAATATCAATTTGCATATCAGTTGTTTTATCCACAAATTACTTAATATAAATGAATAACTTTTAGAATCATTGACATTGATAAAGGCATGGTACATCTTCAATATGAAATTAAAAACATATCAAAATTAATTCTGAGTAATCTTTTGGCTCATTTTACTTCTGAAGTGCAACTATAGCTTTTGTAATGAAATTATTGCATTCATGGTAGATTTAAGAACCTACTATTTCCAAAATACCTTCTCTTTATTAAAATAATTGATTACGGTTGCATTTCACATATCTAAATTATGAATTGTTTTTAAAGAATAACACAGCATGTGGAATGTGCTTTTTAAATTATTTATTATATTTTATGTGCATGACATAATATATACACCCTTGTTTTAACTTGCAATTTCCCTCTATTTATCCCTAAATTTCTTGACAACTATATGGTGTCAGTAGTCACTTATTTTCTAAACTACTTACTTTTAAACACCAATTTACCTATTTTCTGATAGTAGCCATAAGTGTAATCTACATAAGAAAACAGAAATCAAAAGTTTTTTTAAAAAGTAGCATGATTTGAGAAATGCTGACAAAAAAAACACGTGCAACTGATCATTTTTACTATAGATCTTTAACTTTTCACTACACTAAAAACTTTTTTACGGATCTCATAATTCACTGTAACTTCACGTCACATGTGTGTAAATACATATCTTCCTCTGCGGTGACCTCTTGCTCGCCGGACAGGTGTTTTATGACCTAACCAAAGTAATTAATAGCCATTTCAGCCTTCACCTTGCTCTGGACTTCCTGCTGGGCCCGGCTCAGGAACCTGCCTCTCTGCAACAATGGATACGAAATAACTGGAGTTTTTTAAGGAGCCAGGGTCCATTCCAGTCACCCTTATCAACATCTTGCAATGCCGGTGCAACACCCCTCTACCCCCCACCCCAGACCCCCCGTGCTTTCTTCCTTCTCCCTCTCTAACTTTAAAAGACATATCTTTCACTGTGAGTGAATGTATGGATTTTTTTTTTTATCTTAAGCTCTTCCGCCATGTCTGGATGCCTCTGAAGCGAGGAAAGCCTCAGTGATTATAATAACAAACTATATAAAACGAACACACAGCGCGACAAAGTTCACTACTGTAAGATTCAGGTTTGTGATAATCAAGGCAAACATGCAACTGCGCGTGCATACAAACACACACATGTGCACACACACACACACACACTGAGACACACTCACTTACTCAGGCATCAAAATTCATACAAGCTAATAAGCCAGCAAATAGCAAGAAACTATAAACACATTTCACAATGAACCACTGAATTCCATAGAGCTGTGTGTTATGACAGAAGATTACTGATAAATATTTTCAGATCGGGCAGAGTGCCAGGTCGGCAGAGCTCACCGCCATGGTGTCGTCAGCTGTATCAGCCACACTGACTACACTACACCATATGGAGCCTATCCCTTTGTGCCTTGTTTATTTTTGCTTTATCAGGCCAATTGCGAAGACATGGCAGCAGTTGTTTTCAGGGCCTATAAATAGCATGTTTAGAGTGTGTACGACGATTTC